>VWYP01019107.1:46144-73194 GCA_013400435.1 Pycnonotus jocosus | reverse complement strand
TATATATATACACTTCGGATGCAAATCTTTTGATTCAAAGATAGAAATGAGAGAACAACCAGGAATATCAAGTGTGGCATCTTGCTGTCCAAAGTAACAAAATTAGAAAGATCCAGCCTGAAACCCACCAAAATTCTTAAGCCATGCCTTATATAGTAAAAAAGTGTTTTCTAATTCCCAACCCAAAGTTATCCATGGCCCATTTATAACAATTTGACTATATGCCAACAGTTCACTTTGCCTTTAAAAACCTGCCTCATTCTCATACACAGAAAGTGTATCAGCTGATTTAATGACAAAATCCTTTTGGAACAGCTGAGACTTGGTGTCACCTCATCACCTTTCTCCCTTTCCACACCTTTTGGTGCTGATGGCTGCCCAGAAGCTTTCTTCCTCTTTGAAATGTTATCCATTTGTTATAAAATGCCTACCAGAAACCCAGTTACAGCAATGCCAAGATTGACTAGCAGCTAGAGAGTGCTTTATGTTTGTTATGACTGCATACAAAAACACCTCTGTGAAAGGCTTGAGGAGTCTGTACAATTTGTTAAGCTTAAATAACATAATGATCACTATACAAGACCATTAAATATTCATATTCAGGAAAAACATTAACTGAGCCAGCAACATTAAATAACAATATGCAGGTGACAAATTACCAATCAATATATCAAAGCATTTTAAAAGCACTTTCACCACCTTCAGAAACATACTCTTACTCAAAAAATACCTTCAATAAATTACACTGCAAATTAATTTTCTTTTAGTAGGCTTTCATGAGATTCTGCACCATCAGAGAGTACACTAATTCATCTATATGACCCTACTACAATTATTTTTATTCACCCTGATTTTTAATATATTGCTATATTTTGTCTGACACAGGTTTAGTGGGTAATATTTTCACACCAGGGTTACATCAGCTTGAAGGTCTGCTCTTCTGGCAGAATCCTTCAAACCTATACATTACTGCCTACTATGGAAATTAGGAATGATCCCAAGAAAACCAGGGAAGTTGAAGCTAGTTAAAAGAGTTTTGTCATGTGATTCTGCTTGGGCAGAAGGATTAAGGGCTGGAGGAGAAGGAGGAAGAGGGAAGGTGTTTGTTTCTTTTCCTGATGCATGGTGAGAGGCAAGTTTTTTAAGTCCAGGAAATGGATTTCTAGCCAGTCCCTTGTCTCCAGTCCTGACTCAGAGTCCCTGGTGTGGGTGACCACCTCCAGTATGACATCCTGCTGATATTTGTCATTAAATGAAGTGCTGTCTTGTAGAACTGGATCAGCAGTACTATATGGAATTTTTCACCATTGCTGCTGCCAACTTTGCTGGATTCTTATTGCCCTGGAAAAAGAAAGAGATCAGACATGGCATTCCTTTGTCTCAGGACAGTATGGAAAGGCTATGGGACATGATAAAAAAAAGACAACATTGCATAGATTTCCCTGTAATATATCCTTGGAGATGAGAGAAGCGAATTCATTGCTCATATAAACTGCTAAATTAAAGTCAAAGAAACTGGACTTTATTCATTCTTTCCGAACTGAACAATGAAGAGACAGCATTTGTGACATGTCCTTCTCTCTATCTCACCTTTGCTCCCAGTCTCTGCTCTGTATGGACCCTTTAGTGAATTGCCACCATCATTCAGGTTTCTTACTCATCTCAGGCCTCTTCACTGATGCCAAGTACAACCCATGACAGATTCTTATCTGAACACTCTCATGCCAGAAAACAGTCTTGGTTTACTGTCCCATTGGGTGGTCACACAAAATTAAAGTATTCAATTGACATCTAAAATGTATTTCATATGGAATTTTACACTCCATCCAAGATTCCCCACTATGCTACTTTTAATAAGCAGGTAAAGATTTATTGCAACACAGATCCAAGATAACCACTCTAAAAGCCAGGTACTACAGAAAAAATATCAAAACCTCTCATATGTGTTCATTGATGGGAACACAGAAATATTTAATTGGGAAAAAAAATCTGCTTGTTTGATTTTTTTGTTAGTATTTTTGGTTGCACAATTAAAGATTTTCTTGCTTCGGCAGTTTTCCCTGCTGATTTGTGGGGGCTCACAGAGACTTTGCTGCCTCAGCAACACCTACAGAGGTAAAGCTGTTTTAAACTACTTGGCCTATAGAAAAACAATTTGAGTATTGAAGCTGAAATTGCACTAAATTTTCTCAGCTGTCTGTAACCACACAGGTTGGCTGTATATGGACTACACTGTAGGCAGAGAAGAAGAAGAAAAAAAACCCCACAGAGAGTGCATTTTGATATGTTTTTGACTAAACAGTGCACATGGTTGATTTTAAAATGCTGTAACAGCCTATACATTGTTAAATCTCAGGGTGAATGGCTTTGTTTTTATTTTTCTTTTCCCAGCTCTCACCATACTGATTAAGGCCAGTCTGATACCTTATATTCCCACTGATTAGTACCTCCCTTCATGATTACTCCCATGTAAATTACAAGGCAGCTCAAGGACACTCATATTCTCCAGAATGAGTAAAGTAACACAGTTTGTCTCTGAGGCATTCAGAAGCAAGATGCAGATGTCTTCCTGTGCAGCAGAAAGGGAATGACCTGTTTGGATCAGTTCAGATAACCATGTCACTCTTCATCTGGTCTCTGTAAAAGGGAGTCAGATCTGTCCTCCCCTGGGCACTCACATGAAATGTTTCATCTCTTGTGAGCAAGTAAAGGGTCAGTTCCCTGACTCAAGTGTGAGGATTCAAGGGTTTCTCCTAATCCATGAAACTATGGGCACATCCTCCTTGTGGTGATCACATACCCATACTCGCTCAGGACAGGAGGCTACAGGCCCTCTGACCCCAAACTATAGTCCTCAAGATTCTCTTTAAATAACAACAGGGTTTCACACCACTTTTTTTATGTATGGACATCCCCTCTTGCCTCCCAAAACAGTCAACTGAAACTCAAGAGCCCGTGCTTTGGCTGCCTGTGCAACAAACCCACTTGAAAGGGAGCAAATCCCTCTCCTTTGAGAAAAACACCGACACTGGTCACGCAGATGCCTGAGACAGATTATATGTAGTGCCAAGAAAAATGGTACAAATACCCACAAAAATTTGCCAAAACCTTGGCTTTGTTCCATATCCTTTTGGGAAATGTAGGATGTTGGAAAACCATCAACAAGATTCACAGTGTGGGCCGTGCAATATAGAAAGACAAAGACCCAAGGCCGTAGCCACTTATTCATAGACAAATTTTCCCTGAAGTTATACATGGTACAAATAATTGCCATATGAATTTCAGTAGGAATTGTGCAGACAGCCCTAAATAAGGGTTTATGTGCACAAAACTGAATGACTAAAGTTTCACCTCCTACAGTTACTACAGTATTTCTTTGCCTGGATACATTTAGTGCACATAGCACTACAACTGCACCACATATACAAAATATAAACATTATTTTTATGCATCTACAGTTATAAAAAGTTCAGTCTTATGAAGACAACCTATTTACCAATTTTTTTAATTACCAATATAGTTTTGAAGAATATGCTTTTTTTCCTTATACACTCAAAATATCATGATTGGTCCTGGAAGGGCAGATTGGAACAGTCTATGTACCAGTAAGAAACTGCCATTTGAAGATCTGGAAGTCATCCAAAGAAATCAGGTGGAATTTAAAGCCTGCAAATTGTCACGGTTATTTCCAAAGAAAGTGATTCTTCTGAAAATCCCTAAAATTTGTTAGTTGTACATATATGGGTTCGAGTGAAAGCTCCACTAATGAATTCTAAGTAGACAAATTATATCAGGCCCAAGTAATTCTATGAACTTAAAATACCTAGAGGATGGTTGAATAATAGAGAAAAAAACCAAATAGCTTTGGCCTCTTCTGCACCTTTCTTTTCTGTGTGGAAACACTCCTGTGATAAACCCAATTTCCTGAACAGTGAGGAATAAAACTGACCTTCTTGAACCAATGTATTGTTTCTCTCTAACTTCCCTTCTAAGAAGAGGATTTTAGTAAATAATTCCACCAGTAGAATACCTAAGATTCATTTGCATGCATAGCCCAGGAAAGAAGAATGCTATCAAAGCTCCTGCATACATTCTGAGCAGAGTAACCTCTGGTTCAGCACAGCATGCACACTTTTAGCCCACAACATAATTGTTTTACAAGATAGTACCTGTCTATAAAAATGTATAATCTAAAAAAATATACTCCTAAATACAATATCAATAAAAGATAGCTTTTTTACTGAACTATAAGGAACTCTGGTTCTTCAGTCTGTATTGAATATTTGAGACCTGGTTGAGAGTTTTAAGAACTATCTTAATGTCCAAAAGACTGTCATGCACACACTGTGCTATCTGGTGCAGCTCTCAATATCATGGATAGGCCAAGTCCAGCAACACTTAACCTTCACAGGATATTAAATCAGGTCTAACAAAATTAATTCATCCAGACCTTTGAAATCTGCCCTCCCCTGCTCACCATTTACTAACAAGAAATAGTAGTTTCCTCAGGAGCTATAGGCAATGCTCAGATAGGTAAAACTTAGAGGGAGCAGATGTTGCTGCACTCTTCTTCTACAGGAAGATAGGAGAGAATCATACCTTCCCCCTGAATGTTTTATCATTATTCCCTCTAATATTTCAAAGGTAGCTTCCTTCTTGCAATGCAAAGTGCTCATTTCTACTCTAAGACAATGTGAGCACCAGGTTTGATGTTTTTAAACAAGACTGAGTTACCCACGCATGAAATAGCTGAAACAATTTTCTTAACAGCTGAAAAACACTCGACTAACTCAAAAATAGCTGAAACAATTTTCCTCAAACTTTCCAGTGCAGTACACCTTTGGACTAACACTATACTTGCTAAATTTCTCCCTTTCACGTGCATCTTTCCTTTTAACCAGTGGCTAACAACATAAAATACAGATTAAACCTCCAATCTTGGACATACACAGGTACATGATTAAAATCACTAGTAGAATATTGAGCCACTGTTGGCAGGGTCAAACCCTAAGAATGTTTGTACCATTTCAACTTCATAACAGTGCTGTATCGACACTGCAGCTCATAAATATGGAATAAGGTAAAGTCCACTATATTTTATAAGGCTGTAACTTTTCATGGTCTTCTCATATTACTCTCAATAACACTCTAGGGCAAACCTAGTTGGCTGAATTTCCAGAGATTGCTTTCTAAATCTGCTCATGGCTGTTATTTCACATCAGCTGGGCATGTAAATTGGAAATGTTTTTATAGGAACAGATCATGTGACAAGTATGAATCAAAATGGGACACATTTTTGTATGCAATCATGCTCTGAAATGAACAAAAATGCTCACAAGTCAAACAATAGAGTTCACCTTTTTAAATCTAAGGAAAATTTTAATCCAGAGCCTGTCAAGCTTTCTTCCAAATCAGTGCAGGTATCATTCCCAATTCATGCTCTTACCTGTGATAAGTGAACTATGTTCCCCTGTACATTTTCCTCGCTCTAAAAAACATATTCATCTACTCTGTGCAGATCTAATACTGCAAAACACATTTAGGCCCTCACACCTTTATCAACATCTCCTGGAGTTCAGCACCTATTAGACATTTATTAACGTTAAGATATGTGGATTATTATATAAGAATCTAATTTGAAAGTCATTGTTTTCTCTGTTCTCCTCATCAGTGCCACTCAGCTTCTAACAACATAAGTCCATTTAGTAATCAAGTCAGTACAGCACATCTGTTTTTCTCCATACAGAGGGATAGCACTGGAAATCTAACACATGTGCAAATTAATGACAGCCTCCAGCATTGTTCTTTCTTTTGCTTGGGCAAGCACAAGCCACTATAGTGAATTACACCTTGTACAGCTGTAGAATATACAATAAACTGGTCCTTATACACATTAAAGAAAACTCCCAATTACACTGACTTCACCAATGAATTTTTCTTCATAATCCCCATTAGCTCACACTTGTTTTGAGATCAGAGAATCACAGAATGGTTTCAGCTGGAAGACACCTTACAGATCTGCTGCCCTGGGATCTCTCCACGTGCTCCTCAGGGTTGTCCTTCACAGTAGTGGGGAGTGACTACCATCACTCCCAGCCCCACATGTACCTTGTCAGCTGCTTTCTCAAGAATTGCCAGCTCCTGGGGGCTCTTGGGGGTTTACTTGGAGTTTCCTGAGCTCAGGAAATCCCCCTGCATGCCGTAATCCCTCCCCCCACTTTAGAACACTCCTGTGCAAGTGCCTCAGCAGCAGACAGAAGGTCCTCACAGAAGCCACCCCTTTTGCCCCCACCCCAACCAAAACCTAGACCCTCAAACACAACACAGCATTTTAAAACAAATCCCAATATATTCATCCCCTGTTTCTTCCTGGGTCATCTCCACAGGCTTCCGATTTCTCCTGTAATATGCTCAATTGACTCAGCTCTTGTTTTGAACTGCAGTGTTCAAACTGCACAAAGTCTCTTGTCTAAAGTTTAATGGGCTCCAGTAGAGTCAAAGAATCAGGTTTCTGAGCTGTATTTCATCTTACACATTTTTTTTCAGAACATGCAATGATATTAAAGTAATATTAAAATGCACCTTAAGCCTTCCATCCCTCTCCATGTTATGCAGATCTGCTCCCAAGCAGCACTTCCTCCCAGTCAGAATACACTTGCCTTTGTGCAACTGATTTCCTCCTGCACACAGCACTTTCCATTTCTTCAACAAGATCCATTTTTCTGTGCTGTGGCCAGATATGGCAGTACCATTTTCATCTGCAAGCATGTCCTGTAGCATACCAACAGTACAATGCCAGCTGAAACATTTAACAAAGATACTTTCTATTTCACCACTTATTAATGATTTATTAATGAAAATAGAGTATTGACAGCCAAGACAGCCCTCTATCCCAGCAAAAGTAATTTGAACACTAAATCTAACTAATTCTTCTTGGGCAGGCTTAGCATTAGAAAGCTACTTTCTTCAGGTAATAAGGGATAGAAGCCGAAATTAGAGTCATTTAGGTACACACAGGTGGGCTTCTCATCACACAAAGGCCCAGTGGTTTAAAAGCATCAAGAAGCAGAACAAGCTCACCACGTGGTAAGTTACTTTTCCCATTTTTCTAAGTACTCTGACAGCACAGAAACAAAACATGATAAAGCATATCCCAAAGCAAATCTTGTATAATGGTGAGTCAGTCAGTGTTTTACTCATTATTGGACTGAAATTACTTGAAATAGAACGTGCTTTTGAAGAGAGCAGAAAGAATAGGAAAAGGAAACGAATGATTCAATATTTTATCTCTTCAGGCTGTAATATACAAAGCGGGCAGCTTTAGCTTTACCAGCACTTTAATTTCAAGAGACAAAGGTCTCATTTCTATTATTGTTCCACTCACTAAAATTTACATTTTACCCGAGAAAGACCCTCTGTGCCAACTCGTGTCAGAAGTGACCAACTTATATCCATTTAAAAAAAAAAAAATAAATAAAGTGAGAGAAAAGTGGTAAGAATAATAGTTGGATTTCTGTCCCAGTTGAAGTCAATGAACTCAGCAGTCCCAATCCCAGCAGAGTGCACACAGAGGTTTTGATATTGTGTATTAAACAATTAGACCAAATAAATCTGCTCTTCTGCTTACAGCAGTTAAGCTTCTAATGAATACACAGAGGTAGAGCTACAGAAAAATATATACATATGATACTTATCCATTACCATGCAGTTTGTGATTATTTTAATAATTATACAGGCCTTAATAACTTTACTTTTTTCCCAACAGGTAAGTTCTTGTCAGCTATCTCATATCAATATCTTTTTCTCTAAATACATGCAATGATTTAAATAGAACCTCTAGTGGCATAAGACAAATTTGGGTGGACATCTAGCATTGGTGGCAATATCTGAGAGAATATCTGAGCTTCAGCCCTCAGTTTCCCCTATAACTGAAATACAGAAAGTGACATTGGACACAATATCTCCTCACAATATCATAGACTGTAAAATCTTTGCAGCTTTTCTGGGCAGGAAGATGTCACAGATGAATATTGAGAACCAAACTGAAGACATTTACTTGGTGTCCAAACCCAAAGTATTCCACTGCCCTTTGGGGCATAACATTAAATCTATGTCACAGAAAGCTTCCTACAGCAGTGCTGTCCTTACATCACTCACCTGCTATAAGCACAGTCACTGGTATGCATCTGCAATTCTCCATATCTTCAGGAAAAGCCATCACCTGGAAGATTTGGCTTTCTAAATCCATAAATCTGCCTCTCATTCAGTTTGAGATGGGATGCAAGCAAAGGGCAAATCTGGTATTTCAATTGTGAGATGAGAAAAACATTCCTGAAGTTAGTAGAGATCTTAAGTGAGTCTGCAAAGCAAGCATAACATTTTAGGATAGTGGAAGGCTGCACAATATTTAGGGGTGCTCAAGAAGGCAGAAATCTTTCCCAAACTGAGAAGAAAGTAGGTGAAACATTATCTTCCCTACTCCTAACTGAGCATTTGTGCACTTGGTGTAGCCATACAGCCCCGATGACTTCCTTTGGCAGACCTAAAATTCTGGGAGTGAGGGTATTATTTTGGCAGGTGAAAAAACATGCAACCATGTATCCTGCAGTGTGGAGAGGCTCCTGCCCAGAACCAGGGCTTTGGATGAATATTCTGGCTTATGCCAAAAGCTGAGGTTTAAGAAGCTGATATGAAGTGGAAACCAGCACTGAAACTGCTCTGTACCCTGAGGTGTCCTGAAACCTAGCTCCAGGTCTAACTTCTGTGGATCACACCAATCCAGCCCAATAATCTGGCCTCTTGGGAATTTTTTGTGATGTAATTATTCATTTGGTTCTGTGGCTCAAATACAGCACAGTATCAGCACGTTGTAAACACCTGTGCTGTTACTCCAGACATCCACTCATTTTCAATCTTGCAGGATCAGAGAAGGCTGGCTAAATCAACTTCAACAGAGGTATTGGATTAGAGAAACTGAAGAGAGAAAAAAAACCCCTCACTGTTCATCCAAACCAAAATATAATACATCATGTTTGCATTTTATGCATTTGTGATAACTGGCCTGAGTAATGGACAAGGCAAATGAGCTATGTGCAGTATATTCATATTGAAGAGGTTTGCATTATTAATAACAAGGGCATTGCCTATCAATACTCTGCATAAAAACCTGTTTTGGTTCAGGTTCCTTTCTTGGGGAGACCTGGATAGTGCTTTAAGACATTTTCTCAATAAGGCTACAGAAATTGTTAGTTAATTCATTGCTCAAAATTACATTTTTAAACTTTATACATAAGTAACATGTTTTCAGATTTACACAGGCAAACTGACATCTGCAGCTACTAATGTTATGTTTGGGGAGAGATCAATCTTTTGTGTGTATTTATATGCTTGTTAGAACAAACCAATATAAAATAAAAACACGAAGATGAAGATGACAACGACAATGAGGATGTTTATTGTTGTTGTTGTTGCTGCTATAGGTCAAGATTTTAATTAACTTCTGCATGGGGCTAGGCAGAGCTCAATGCCTTTGAAAGCTAAGCCCACTCTTATAACAGTGCAGACAAAAAAATTCAAGTTGCTACATCTGAAAGCAGTGCTCCCAGTTATACACAGTTTATGACTTAGTTATGGCCTGAATTTTCAAGAGTCTAAAAAAGTCATGCTTCTTAATCCCATCACATTTTAATAGATTTGGCAGCCTATATCTTTGTGTGCAGGCAAGGTAATACTATGAAGGTTGGAAAAGCAAGAAGACTAGTTGCCTTCAATATGCTATAACTAATAACTAGGTGAAAGGCACTCACACAATACGAAAAATTGCTTAGTTGCAAAAATGACTAAGCAAGCTATTCAGCAAGAGATACTGGGATCTGACTTAGCCAGAGAAAATTTGTCTCACAGAGAAGAAAGTATTAGTTTAGAAACATAAAAACGCAAAATTCAAAGTTACATGGCCTAGTGTATGGCCAGAACTGGGAAAGTCAATAGTTATTCGCTCTGAGTGCTGAATGCTTTAGATTTTACATGAAGTAATTAACTAATCACAGAATCCAGAACAGCCACATGATAAAAGGATGGTAACAATGGACTACCATGTGGTCAATCACATAAAACCAATGGAAGCTCTAAGTACAGCAGCTTGTAGTCAGCTGAATTGGCTTCCTGGACGTCTGGACCTCACACAGGAAACATCTCACAGGTTCATAGACCTGTGCTTGCTGACTCCAGCCTCAGGTGCGGTCTGATACCTCATTGTCCGAGGGTGACAATCCTAATCTGTCTTTTGAGGTTCAGAAGGCAGCCTCATTCTGCCTGCTTAAGCACATCCTTTGGGGAATGTGTATCTCACACTGAGCCAAGGCCTTTGTTGCACCTTGACCCTGGTTGACACGTTTCACAGGGAAACAAATGAAAGATATAAGAGTTTAGGTTTAAGGTAAATATATGTGGGTAGTAGTAGAAGTCATCAGATACAAGAGACTGCAAGTGCTAAAACATCTATATAAATATAAAAGGAATTCTATCCTATTAACAGTATGCTGTCTGCCAGTGCTGAAGTATTTCAGCTAAAATACAGAATCTCAGAACCCCACACTTATAGCAGCTCTGATTCATATTGTAGAAAAGCTTCTGTCTCTTCTTTTAATACACTAGTATAAGTGTCTTGATCCAGTGCAAAACAAATGAAGAATCAATGGCTTGTCAAGAGTCACTGCCCTCTTTGTTATTAAGACTCCCTGGGTTTCCCACTCCTCCCGTTTATATCACATATTTCTAGCAAGAACTGCTTTTATTCTGACTCCAGCCAACTCATCTCAGCCCATGCTACCTAATACACATTTTAAAAAGCTTTTCTGTTTTTCTAATATGCCATATGGTATTCATCATGAAAGTAATGCATGATGATGCAGGCAGGGTGATGATCCCAGAGCCTTTCTGTGGAGGTTTGATCAAGATCAAAGCACTTTGGAGCACATTACCAGAAAGACTCTAATCACAAAAATAAAGTATTTTCCTGGGCAGACCTTAAACAACAAGCATCCTTCCTTTGCCTTCTCCTAACCTTTATTCCCAGCTGAGTCCACCCAGTACAGCTAAGGATGAATTTTCTACTGTGCTGTAGGCCCTGTGTTACAAATGCTTTCTGTCACCAGTTTACCACCACCTTTCACCACTCCCTTTCCTTGTGTATTTATTCCCTATCTTCCTCAAAAGAGGAGGAACTGAGAGAATAAACTAGAACATAACTCAGTTGCTTCTTTCCTCTTTAGCTCTAGACAAAATGGGTAGGAAAAGCATGATGACAAGGAAAAGCAGTGCATTTTTCAGTGACTACTAGTACCCTGCATCGCTAAGACATCTTTGTTCTAATAATACCAAAAGCAATTGACCATGAAAATGCTACACAAATCTTGTACTCAAGAAGAATTCATTATATTAGTGAGCAAGTTGTGTACAAAGAGACACAGATTCTGTGGAAGTTGTATTAGTGTGAGATATGAGTCCAAAGCAAAATAAGAATGCTTAGGGAGCTATGACTTTATTTTCATTGCTTTCCACAGTCTAACTTTAGTAAATTAACAGCAGAAAAAGAGCTATTTCAAATTATTAAGTTTTTCAAAAAATAATATAAGAACATTTATATCTTTTTTTTCCCTTTGTATTTAACTGCCTGTACATATCTCACCAGGTCTTCTTTTGTGAAACCCACTGTATCTATTCTGATATATTTGACTTTGATTAGTCTAAAAGAGGAAACTATGCACTGGCAGGAAATCATGTATTTTGCAAACAATACCCTACCAAATATATATCTACAGAGTGCAGTGCAACTCAATTATAAAGAACTAGATATAAAGTGCAGTAGTTATTAGATGTACTCAGCAGGTTGCAAGGAATTTTTTAATTGAAGTTATATAGGAAATTTTAATTGATAGAAGCATTTTAGGCAGACTGTGGTGGGGGGGTAGCTGAAAGGCTCAGGTGCCTCTGTAGGGTCACTGGGCCCTGGAAGATTTGAACCCCAGAACTCATATGACTTTTGCAATAGAAAAATGTCTTCTAAACTATCAGAAGTCCTTTGTTCTCAGTATAGACTCTGTTCATTCACAGCAAGTGTTATGGTCCTAAGGGGAGAAAAAAGCAAGGGACCTGGTGTGAGTTGGGTATAATGTCAGGAACAAAGAACCAATGTCTGCATCAGTCCAGGAACAAGATGAAAACTCTTCTAGGATTAAACAGATATCTGAAATCAAGAGCAAGAAAATCAAAAGGCAAAACAGGGGTATATACATTTCACTTTAAACAGCAGTTGACAGTTTTTATTTTCATATAATGTGGCTCCTGGTCAGGCTTCTGCAAATCCAAAGCTGATATTGCTTTTTAGGGCTGTAGGTGTCAAGGGAACTTATACTGCCAACCTTCATGGTAGCCACAAAGCAGTCACAGATAAAAAGCTTTCTATGAGGATACCAGTTGAAATATTCTACATTTCTTTCTTTTATTTTCTGTTGCCCATGCTGTATTTTCCTTGGAATGCCTGTCAATGTGGCTTGAGAGAGAGAGCTCTCTCCAGCCAGGGAACAATATCTCTGAGGCCCCCAGCCCTCACAGTGCCCTCCAGAGTGCTCTGTCATTCAGCCAAGTTGTCACCCAGAAGCTTCTCTATCTAAAAAGCTGTGAATCAACCCTCCAGCACAAGCCAAATTTCCCCTTATTCACAGAGACCCTCAAAATTTCCAACAGTCAAACAGAACAAAGATCTTTCACATTTACACTTTGAGAGCATTTCACATTTGCAATACAATGGCACCGCCCTACCAAAGACCTGGTCCCCAGAGGATGCCTGTGTATTTATCTCTGTAGACAGAAATGCAACTAGAATATCTGCAATATTTCCAAAATCTACACCCACAGATGTAGATTGCTGCCTGACAAATTATAGGAAGACTAGAAAACTGTGCAAGACTGAGGTTAAAAAATCTGAAGGAGGCCTATAAAAAGTCATCAAGCAATCTGAGGAAGGAGAGGATGAAATAAACTCCTGCCTCAGAAATAAGGTGTCTCAAGGGGTATTACCCTCTTCTCTTTCAAAAGATGGGAGAGAAGGGAAGAAAAAGGAAGGAAAATTGTTTTAACACCAGCATCTAGGCATATCATGACAGGGGACAGTGGCAGAGTAAATAACACTTAAGGGGTGACCATGGCCATGGCACCAGAGAGACAAGAACATTACCTCATGCCTTTTCCCCCCTGTGCCCAAATGGCTAAGCAGGGCAGATGCCTGAACATGCAGATCCCCAGTCTCATCCTCACAGGAATGTTTTAGCCAGGATGCTTTTAACAGCCAAACCAGAGCTGTATTTGTGTTCTCTATCAATTACTGCAGGAAACCTGACACACACCACCGTCTAAAGGGGAAATGTTTAATCTCAGCAGGTTCTGAGGGATTCCAGATGGTCCCAGGAAACAAGCAGGTACTCTGTGAAACTGTTTTCTTAACTGCAGTTCACAAATAATGAGGTCTGGGTCCTCTCAGAGTAGCTACCCTTCCTGTTCAGACTCTTTCTTGGTCATTAGTCTCCTCATGTAGCAAGTAGTCCCTGGGGTGCTCTTACATACACCCCAAGATTTCAGGGTTTACCCATAATCTGGTAACCTGCCTCAATACTCAACACGTTTTGCTTGCAGGTTCTGTTACTAAATAGTTTCCACACACAACAACAGAAAAATATTTATGTGCCAAGTAGTTCACATCTATTTTAGGGGTTCAGTGTATGATATACAGGAAGAACTGTATCAGTCCTTCTTATACTTTGCAGTAGTCCTGGCAGGTGAAGCATTTATATCCCAGGAAAAGCAGATTCTTAGAGGACAGTGTCATACATGTGGGAGATGTTGTAAGGAGAATACAGGCTGAAGAAGACATTTGCCTCTGGGATATGAGGAGTCGTGCATTACGGTGTGAGTTGACTGTAGGAACAGGTGAACAGCCCAGCTCAGCTTTAATCTGAATTCAGGGGTGCCAAAATCTGCTCTCCTATCCTTGAGCAGGAGTAGCTGCTGAAGCATGAACCTGCAAATGTAGAAAAACTGTGATGTTTAGCATTTATATATGATGTTTCACATTTACATATGATGTTTTGTATTTACATATGTTGTTTTGCATTTACATACAATGTTTTGCATTTACATATGATGTTTTCTTTACAAGCACAGGGTCAGGATATGACTAAGAAATTGGTGTGCATCCTTGGGCAGTTTGTGAAAGGGGTCTTAACAAGAGATGTCTGAATCCCTCATTGTCCTGCAAACAAATGGTGAAATGCAAAACAGGTAACTCTCAGCAGTGCTCTCCATAGCAGTGTCAAACCAGACAAACAGGCAGGGTCAGACGACCTTGAGTCCGCTGGGGGCACATGTAGAAGGAAGGTGGTTATTACAGTAGGACCACAGCATCCTGGCAACTGAGGATAATTACTGCACAGCACCACAATTATTACATCATTCCTAAAAGAGGAAAGAATCCTCTTCTGACTATGGTAATTATCTTCCCTCCTGAATGTTCTGGTACTGTCCTAGATGCTTCATTTGGCAATAACACCAGCCAATTTATTTACCAGCCAATATATTTACATATCATGTTACTACTTACAGTGACTTGCCATCAGCACCTTGTGACACCACCATGGCTTGTCAGCACATCTCTTGGGCTATGGCTTGATGAGAGCTTGGCACAGTTTACTTCCAGAAGGCAGCATCTATATGGAGAGATAAGCTGGGGCACCAGCAATACCAACAGTACAAGCATCCTGACAGTGTATTACAAACAGTTCAGCATAGTTGTGCCTGGAACCATCCATCATCACCCTGAGATGAGACCCAGCACATGGTGGCATGTGGCAGGCAGGCTTAAGGCAGCAAAAAAGTGGGTGAGAACTTCTGTGCAGAGCTTCACTGTGGTTCAGTGTTCTGGACAGAGCAGAAAGGTCTGTGGCAAGTTGACAAAGGAGCTTCACCAGCTGATTTACAGAGTTTGTGAGATGGGGTTGATGACAGCATAAAACTAGCGCCTCTGTAAGAAATTATGTGATCTGAAACGTGCAAGTACCCCAGCTGACGGAATTCTTATGTGTTTGACAGAAGAGTTCTGGTAAGCTTTACAATCAGTGTGGGCATAAGCAAGCATTACTTTGAGATTTTAAATAATATTTTTGGCTGTTTACAAAACCTATGTGTGTTTAGCAAGAAATTCTTTACCAATCTACCTGAAAATACCTAAAATGTTTGCCCTATATTCAGGTTTTGTGTGTAATAGACACAGTGTTTGTTCCTTGAAATATTTGTTAAAAAAGACAAAAATTCTTGTTTGTGCCTGGCCCTAAACTGAAAATGAAACACAGAACTGCCACAGCACCTTTCTGACAGCTTCTCTAATAGCATTATAATAGCATAAGAAATCCCAGCCAATTCCAGGCAAAAAACAGTAGCATGTGAGCTGTGGAGAGGGTTAACCAAAGGCTGATAGGAAGATGTGAGACAGGAGAAAAGAAAGAAACTCAAAGATTTGCCTGACATTCTGAGGTGCCTTCCTGCAATACAGCATTTTCAAGAGACCATTTGTCTGTGCCTGCAGGAGAAAAGTATTCCTTAAAATTCAGCATCGAGGGCTGTCAGCCTCACTTTTGATGCCTGTAGCTCAATAAGAGACACCCGCCAACCTCCCGGTTCCTGCAGATGGTACCTTCATACACTGTTTTATCTCTAAAGGTCTGCCACTCACATAAGTTTAGTGACAAAGTCAAAATTCATTCAGCAAAGCAATCTTCTCCAAGTTTTCTCTTCTCCCTATCTTTCTTTCATTTATTATTCCATAGAAATGCAGTTTCCGTTGAATCATCGCTTGCACCAGGCTTGTCTTTGGGAATTAGACATTGAAATACAACTGATGACAAGTTATCCAAGGGTTCTTGCTATTCAGAGAAAATCCTTGGCAATTAGAACATTATTAAGATTCTCATAATTGAATTGCAAGAAACATTAATCTTTCCTACATTCCACCATGCCCAGGATTTTCAGAATATTTTACCACTGGATAAGGATGACACATAAAATTCTACTTCATTTTTAGTTCAAGAGACCATCTCAGGACCAAATTTTTGACTGTCTTTTACCTCTTACTATTAAGAGCAAATAAGTTTCCACAATCCCCTTGTGCCTGCAAAAATGTATTGCTTTCTTCAGTCCTAAGACTTTATTTTCTCTAACAGGTTTAAAAAAAGAAAGGAAACCACAAACATGCACACAAAAAAAACCTTGCAAACACAAATGAACCACAAAAAAAAATCAAGAAATTAACTAAACATTGAGGAAATAGAAAGTACTCTAAAAAAGGATTGATGAGGTTCTCAAAATTTTTAGAAACAGAAGAATAGTTACTTTTGCACTTTTGAAAATAACAAAAAACATCATAAATCATTTTCTTGTTACATAAAATGCCCTAATAACCCTGATGTTTGGCTTCTGTATTTAGCACATGAAGTACAACAGATACTATTTTGCAAACTGACTTCTTAGACTCTGTCCTGTGGCTTCCTCTTCATTTTGGTGTGCACTTGACCTTATTTGTCTTAGCCATTATGCCAATAGCTTTGCCCAACAACCCCACAATCTTTTGCCCAGTTCTGTCACCACTGTTGACATACTTTACATGTGACTCCCAGTTTTTCCTTTCTGTCCTCCTGTGTCAAGGGGAATGATGTCATAAGCTCGACAGCTGTCCCTTCCCATCTGGAATTCATAAATGGATAATATTTTATTTCCACAAAAATAGTTCAGTGCTGCCTGATTGCTTGGGTTTTATGAAAGTCAGATGGTTTTGCCTCCACAAACATTCCAGCAGCCTCTGATGATTTCCATAATGCCAGCCCTGTGAAATGTCCTTCCTCAACCCTCACTGCAGCAAATGTATACTGCAGTGATCTACCAGTTTCTTGGGGGGTTCTTACAGTGGTGGATGAAGTGCTAATAGTTTGGTTTTATGGAGAGGAGAGTTGGAAATCTGAATTCTTTTGTCTGCTTTAATATTGAAATTATGATGGTGGCCATGGGTTTGACTGCATTCTTTACATTGTGCTTGGCCCTTAGATTTTTGGGAAGGGTGCAGCTCTAAAACAGGGCAATGATTGCCCTGCCTGTGCCTGGAAAAGACTGGGTCTAACTACCTTTTTTTTTATCCTAAAGTATGCAGAGATTCTATTTTTTTATGCAGAATCGCTTTTTGCTACATTTTATTGCAGTCAAGCCTGGTTGGAGGGCAGAGGGAAATGGTACCAACAGTTTGGGAATATTTCAGATTTACAGTCTTTCTCTACAATGATTTACATCACTTACAATTCCTACAGCAGAAGTAGAAAGCAGGCTAAAAATCTGTGCATAAAAATTTAACATTTTTGAGACTACCAGAGACTCTGAAGTTAAGACCACATGCAATAACAGGAACAAAGGTGGCTTTTTGGACACCCTATTGCATTTCAGAGTTTTCTTTTCTTAGTAGGAGCATGCAGCTCTCAATAGCACCATGGAAAAATAGCATTGTTTGCTAACATTATCCACAACCTCAGTAAACAGGGCAAAATCCAACAAGCCCTGAGACTGTATCAGACTACATCAGTCTCCTGAATGAATGGCAGCCCTTCCTAAACACAAACAAATCCAGTTGGTAGAGTAAGGTGAGAAAAATCTTATGCTGTCATTGCTTTTTACCATCACATCCTTCAAAAACAAAGCCTCCACACAGAAAGTTGTAATGTGATGAAATAAAGCTGGTAGTTTTTATAAATATATATATATATAAGAATTATGAGAAAGTGAAACCTGAAATAAGACCCCAGAGAAATACAGTGAATAGCATAAATATAATTTTAAACATATGAGGAACCACTTGCATTTTTAAATGATGTGTTGAATCATAGCTTGAGTTATTATGTGAATTGGGTGGAAATGTACTCCGTATTTTGAAAGGCTTTGAACAAACTTAGACACAGTTCATAAGCTGCCTCACTTAGGTGTTAAAAATTGTTCTTCCACATCTGTGCTTCTCCCAAAGGAAACAGCAAAGTCAATGGTTTTCTTGTACTTCTTTCTCCCAAATGATTGAGACAACAGAGTAGGATTTTAATGGATAAGCACTTACTCTTTTTTTCATCTCCCTAAATGAGCAGCTAAATTTGGTATAAAATGACCTATCCCTTTTCTCTGTGTTTATAATGCTTGTTTATAAAATGATGCCAAATTTTCTGCCCTTGAGCAACTCTATTTTCATGCATGTTTAAAAAAAAGGAAATCATAGGCAGCAGCAGTGGAATATTCCACAGAGGTCTTCACCAAAATGCTATAATATAGACATAAAGGAACGATTTACATGGATAGAGGCACAAAATGTTCTCCAGACCAGCTGCAATTACAGTTTTGTTTTCTGCTATGAGGCCTTTCTGCCAATCATCAAGCTAATTTCAACATTTCTGAAAATATCAGATTGTAACAAGTTTGAGTTACTACTGACTTAACAGAATTAATAGCTGCAGCTGAGGCCACATCTAGATGAGGTTAATAGCTTCTGTACTCAAAAGTTTCAGTGCCAGTCTAGATAACCTGATTTAAAATAAAACTTTGCACCCAGTATTCCTTTGCACTCCAGGGAATATATGGCAAGGATGTCCTGACTGGCAGTTCTCACATCTGAATGCCCCATCATGCTGTGTAGCCCAGATTCAGCCAGGGAGAGGCCAGAAAAGGATTCCAGATTCCTGGGAAAGCTCACTCTTCTCACTGATTGCTCAAGAGGATTTTCACTCTGTCTCCATGGGGGAAATGAGGAACAGAATTCTTCAGTCTTCTGAACTATTTAAATAAATATAAAAGAGATTAATTTGATTAGGATATTATGCAATTTTAACATTTAAATTGATTTTAATATTTGCAATAATAGTAAGGCTTTTGACTGTGTCTGTGTATGTATGTCCATGTACATACTCACAGTCCACATACATGAAATGGACTTCAGGATATTGAGGAAATGTCACATTACTCCATAACATAAACAGACACAGATGTACATAATAAAAGCTTGCATGTTCAAAAGGTACACATTTTTTTTTATACAGTAACTCTCCCTGCAAGCATCTGACCACTTAAACTTTTCAGTCTCTTCTTCAGAATACAGCCTGAACGCAGCATAGGGACTCCCAAGCAGATGGCACAAGTATTCCAGAAGAGTATACTCTGCTTTTTTCAAAAAATTAATAACATGTTGAGCTTTATTTTATTATCACAAGGGAATTAAATATTTCCATTTCAAGCAGCTGCTGCACCTTCCCTTTTTGCAGTCCTTTCTCACTGTTGGTGTAAGCCACCCAACCAGTTAAACACCAGCTACAATTCCTTATACAAGTGCTAAGGCAACTAATTAAACTTGATGAGAAGCAATCAGTTTGTAAGTGTGATAATGTTCTTTTTTTTCCCCCTTTCTGAATATAGCTGTAAAGTTACCAACCATTGGTGGTGGCAAGCCACTCAAACATTACACTAATATATAAATTAAACAAGACGTGAGCTGGAGATTAAAAATCTCAAGTGTCAATTCCAAGCCAATACCACAGACGATTCCAATTTTCTATTTCTGGCATAAAAGCTCACTATTTCCTCTTAAACTTTTATTACATGGTATGAAATCAGTGCTATGCAGAGGTTAAACCTTTTCACTTGAATGCAGTGCCTTCAAGATCAAATTATGTTAATTTAACACAAAAAATTAGCCATTGAAAAGAGCAATATTTCCTAATAATTTTTTAAATTTAGCACTGGATTTTCAAACTCTATATTTGAGGTATATTAATAAGTGTGTAACTTTGTTCAGCATGGCTAGCATTTATGCAACTGTAAGGACATTTTTAGGAGCCCCAGTTGTTTCAATAAGGAAACATTGTATAACCTTTCTTTATGAACTTGAAAATGCTATGGACTTCTGGAAAAAAAAAAAAAAAGTATCTATTTTATCAGTCACTGGTCCAAATCACCATGGTTGGATATTTTTTGGTTCAAAAGATAAAAGAATTACAATTACGTTTTGTTTCAAAATTTTAGGTTTAAATTACAATGGAAAAACTTTCTGTCATTTGAATCACCATAGTTCTCATACAAAATAGGGCACTCTTTCCATATGTTTAATTCTCCATTTCAAAAAACATCCATCGTCAGAACAAAGAAAATCCAAGCTGATTGCACTAATTGATTTCCTCGGAGCAAGTGATTGCATAGCACAGCGAGCTGCAAAGTAAAGAATCAAGAAAAAAAGAATACCAAAACCATGTGCCTTAGTTACAAAAGCTGATTTATGGAAGCAACTTTCCAAGTCTCTTTTTGCTCTGCAACATTCCAGGCATATCAGGAAAATCCAGCAGCTGTGCTGCCTGATGATTTTTTTGCTGGTTCGACACATCCTGATGTGTGCTTGTGACTATGATGGAACATTGGAACGTCAGAAGAACATTGCTCCAGGAAATGTTGCTGAATGGATACTGCAGTGAAAAAACCAGCAGGGGAACAGATGGAATGAAAATCGTGGAAATGTTAAAAAGTGGCAGCAGCTTAGCACATTCCTCTGAAGATCAGACCACCATGGGGCAGGTGCTGCATTATAGTTTGTGTATGTGTTTGTTGAGGTACACATTTAGTCTGACCTTCCATCACGAGGTGCAGTATGAAAACTCAGACCCTGGAGTATCCGTAATTCCACTGAACTTCGGTAAAGACTTTCCACCTGAAAGATCTCATCCTTAATGTCCATGTTCCTTTATCTTTAGAGAATTACAAAGAGCTTTCAAAATCATTGTCTTTACTTCATGTAAGTGATCCTATGATGTTGACTAAAGCTGTAAAATGCAGCTATGCAGTTACAGAACATAATAAATTAACACTATAGTATCACAGAAGAAAGAAAATGCCCCTTTTCTAAGGAACTGTGCCTTTTTAAGGGACTAGGCTTTCCCAGTCCTGCAGAATGGTCCAAATCACCAAGCAACGGCTGCAGGATAATTCCAAAGCTCACTCCAAAGCAGAGCTACAGCACTGCTTCTGGACTACCAAGATATTTGGACACAATTACTTAAATCTTTTACTGTCAAAAGTATTCCGTGATTCTACAGTTTTATTTTAGAAGAAAACAATTGACCTCACGCCAATTAATTACATTTTTCTTGAGGTGTAGCTGGGAGCCTTCCACTGCCAGGTTAGAAAATCTGGTGATGGCAATAACATTTTGATCATCAAAGAAATGTTCAGAATAGATAGGATGTAACTTAAGCAGCAAAACACAATATTACCAAGTTCACAAAATTCATGAGTGCACCTAATTCTTGCTGGTGTCTTTTATTCTACACCAGGTTTCTTTAATACTCTAAGATCCATCATTTAAAGTTCGGCTTATGTGTAAAGGCTAGTAAAAAATCTCTTGTGGCACTGGTACAATACCTGAAATTACCAGAACTATGTAATTTTCATTTAGTTGTCTGTAGATGAATTTCACATATGTATACATATATATATGCTAAATAAAAGTAAGAGGAATTTTGTTTTTTCTAATGAAACTTGTCTTTTTGGACCTTATTCAGTGCTCTGGACATGCTTATTCCTACAAGTCAATTAAGTTTTCCAGAGAAAATTCCTAGGACCTTTTTCATAATCCTAGATAAACAATAAATAAAAGAGAAGGTAAGGATTTTTCCTATGTTGTACACCAACTCATCCCACCTAGATGCAAGCACACAGCAGAGTTCAGAAGGTGGGACACTTCTTGCTGTAGGCTCTCTTTACGGTCAGTATGAGGCAATTTCTCCAGAGAGCAATTTGTCTCACCTGAGATCAGATTCATACTTGAGGTGTCAACTGCTCATCCTTAGCAGTCAAAGAGGTAAGAAAGACATGTCTACAACATGCTTAATATTAAGCGGGATCAATCTAGTGACTAAAATCAGAGCCTCTAAAATAACATAAATTAGATTTTTCAATAACGTTTTAGCTTTCTAACTGACAGAAATGAGCACCCAAAATTAACAGATATGAGACCAAAACTCAAGCTTTTTTCACTGAGTAAATGTAAATTTATAAAATTGATACAGCTGAGTAAATTTCAGACCCTTCTCAAAAGAATATCTTCAAAGAAAACATTTTTTTGTTTATTACTTGATGGAATCAAAGATTTAAGTCTTGTTAAGAGTGATAGAATTTACAGCCACATTCATAATTATTTAGTTTCATGTCTTTAAAAAAGAAAGAGATAAAAACACTTGAAATCCCAGCAGCTTGTCAGAAAAATGTACCATTGGCTGGGTCACATCTCCTGCTATCATTAAGCAGAATGTCATAGGCAGAACACTTTGAAACGGTAATAAACCTCTCCTGCAAAGCCTAGGAAACTGAGAAGAGAAAAAATGTTTCAGGACAAATGAGAATTCAAGATTATAATGGGCCTAATTCTCTCACATATAATTTACCAAAATTCTCATCACAACATTACTAATTCAAAGGCTTTGTAAATAACTTGACATCTGAAAAAGATTAACAACAAGAGGAAAATGGCCTTTTCACTTTAATGCTCAATGAAGTAATTATGGTTGAGAATAAGATGAGTTCTCACTGGCAGATAAGGCAAATAATTATGGTGAGTAAGATAGGTTGAAAGAGGGTCACTGAAACAAAGGGCAGGAAATTGCAGAAACATACAAATTCAAATTTGAAGTTCAACGAGGAAGAAGATACAATTTATTCATTTGGAAAACTATTCCAGTAATGTTTTGAGTATGTGTAGTTAAAATATTTTCATTTTAAAAAAAAATTGAGTGATTTTAGCATATCTTCAGTGAAATGAAACACCAAATACAAGAACCTGCTGCACTACTGAGAGCACACTGTTGTTGGATTTTGACTCAGTAGAAATAAACAAGGCTTAGAGGTAACATCAATAAGAAGCTTTTCTAATCGTTTTTCTCTTCCATACTAGTTCTCTAGCAGAAATTGCCATGTGGAACAAAAATGGCATCATTAAAAAACTTTACCTGTTTCAAGGATCAGGATAATGCCATAGCACTGTGGGGTTTTAAGACCTGGGAGTTTGTCCAAAATTCACTGAGTCAAAAGAAACATCTTCATTTAAAACATTTGGTATAATTCAGTCCCTGGTTTAATAGCAAGATTCTGAAGCACTTGGATTGCTTTCCTGCAGATCAGTAGACCTGATTAACCATTGTTCCCCACTAAATCTGAGCATTGATTAAATTTATCCACTCCCAAAATGCAGACATTCTGTAGAGCCTATGGCTGCACAGAAAAAAACCCTGAAAGGGAACAATTAGGCCACTTCATCTGATTTCAGGTCTCTCTGAGAAATTTATATTTCATCTCAATAGCCTACATACTTAATTGTATTGAGTTTTTCAGTCCTCAAAAACCTGAGATGTATGAGAGTGTAGGGATCAAGGTGGACAAGGTCCACATGAAAGAAGAAAACCGATTGTGTGTCAACTAAAAAGATATATCTGCAGGTGAAGAAGAAAGTGAAAAGCAAAAAGGCCCTTTCAGAATAATCTAGGACAAATTTCCTTCTCAACTACACATCTCAAAACAAATATGACTCTGAGTGTGTGAGAAAATAAACCACTCAGACACCTGTGAGAATTCTCTGTACCAAATCAGTGACCTATCCAACACCCAGCTGCTGCTTATTTCTGTTACTTCTGAGGGGGGAGAAGAAAACCATAGTAATAATAATAAAAAAAAAAAGACTAAAAACTTGGCAAGAGGGGAAAAATTCCTCCTTGACTCTAACAGATAATCATGTAAAGCCCAAAAGCCATTAGCTTTGATTGTAATCATTGGCTTAATACCATTCTGCACAGGCCTAGAATAAAAGCATGATCAGGGAATGCAAATCCTTCTCCCAGCTGTCATTCACCCAGGCCAAAGAACTTCTTCAAACAGCCTAAGCAAAACATATTTTCCAGAAAGCTATTTAGTTTTGCCATAGAAACACCTAACTTTTCTTCCCTTCTACCAATCTATCAGACATTTCCTGTCATAGTCTAGATAATGAATAAATGATGGTAAATAGCTCTTTGGGAAAAGGTTGTATTTTGGGGCAGTTCCAATGAAAACAACTTCTCTCATAAATATCTTCCTAAGAGCTACTGCATTGTTAGATTTCAGTGAGACAGATTTTAACTGAGCTCCTGTGCACCCTTATTACTAGCTCATAATATAAGCTTTTGAGTCAAAATGTCATGAGCTTTATTCAAGGGCCTTTGAGAAAAGATATTTCAGGTATGATGGAAGACCATTTAAAAGCATTAACGAGAGTGCCTCTGTATCTTCCTGTAGAGTCACGTTGGCAGCTTTTTTTGTACAAATGGCTGCAAGAAATGTTTATAAGGGGGTTAGCTCTGTTTCTCTTTCCTCCAGTACCCTACAAAAAACTGTTAGGCTTTACTTTTAAAGCTTTCCTACTTGGGCAAATAGTCCCCTGACCACCTGGGGTAATGAAGCCTGATGAGAAGCAGGGCTGCAAGAGAGCAAGGTGGTCAGGTGAGTACAGGAGAGGGAGAAAAATCAGCAAGACATCATGTAGCAGACAGCAAGAGTAAAGCCTAGTTAGCAGAACTGTGAAGACAGAACTTTAACCAAATTTGTGTTTTAGGTATAGACAAACTTTAACCAAGCTTTTGTTTAGGTAGAAGTATATGAAATAATATAATGGGTCTAACAACTTTCTGTACCTCAGAACAGGAGGGAATTTGAATAACTTTAGTGCATTCAAGGAAAAAGCCAAACATTGCAACAACTTGTTGAGCAAGAAGGGCAGCCATGTTCAGAATAAGCAGGTCATGAACACTAACAGTGAAATAGCCATTTTCTGACAGCAAATCAGAAAACCTCAGTGGATATCAACAGAAAGATATTCTCCACTCTCATAAAGAATATTGGAGGAGGGCTTAGGAACCAGAGAGGCTATGAGTGGCGCTGTGTACATGGAGTGGGGATTTGGGACTATATTTGCAGCTCCAGGAGGACACAGGGGTCTGAAAAGACCATAAAGGACCTGCAACCCTGCTCCAGAATGTTGCATAGCAGAGTTGGAACCACTACATTAATCCCTCTGGCACTTCACCTGGACCACACCACCTCTTCCACATCACAGGGGAGCTGTGTAATTCTTAAAATTGCTTATCCCTATGACTAAAGTGGTTTTGTATCCAAACCACATCAAAGTGGTTTTGTATTTAACCACAAAATACCAGTTGAAGCCATGTAGTCTGAGCTCAGCTCTTATTGCACATTGGAGAACCCTCACAGAAAATAGATGTTAGGAGGAAGCCTCGGTGCTTGTATTTTGCCACATTTAGAGCATCCCTCTTTCTCTAGCAAAATTTGTCCCTTCCTAGAATAAACATCTAGAATAGATAACATAAATCACCATCTACTGTGATGATTCCCTTCCACTGCCTGTGAAGGGAGCCTGGGATATTTAGTTCAAAGGGACATATCCACACTTTCAGCCATCCAAAGTTACATGAGATTACTCTCATCTCAGCCTTGCCATCACTGAGATTTCTTTCCACACAGGTGTAGTTGAAATTGTCCAGTAAGCCCAATTTAATACCTGCACACACACACAGCATGAACGCGTAGGCATTGATTTCTTAGGAAGCCAGGTTAAAAATAGGAGGCAATAAATCAGTGCTGAACTATGTTCATTCCTTATCCTCTGTCCCATTATTTCTTTATGGTCTCTGAGGCTGCTTGGGCTAGAAATTCACAGAAGTGAAACATCATCCTAGATATTGTTGAATGTTATATTATTTAAAGATAATTATGAAAATATTTAGAACATGGAATCATTTGTTTCCGTATGAGGAACACTTACATGATGGGAGCTTAAGCTGAACAGATTATGCTACATTGTAGTATAATAAAAGTTTTGTTTGTATTTAATAAACAAAAGACAACTGTAATTTCTAAATATATTTGAATACTTATGAGTCTTCATAGATACTTGCTCATTCATAGATTCAGCTCATCATTTCAGTCTCTTATTTGGGAAGAAGGAAAGCCCAATCTCAAAAAACATGATCGACACCATTTTAGTAATTAGTGGAAAGTAGGTGAAATTGCACCTACTGCAAGGTTAGTTTATACTGCAACTATGCTAAAAAAATTTTAGTGTAAATGAGAATCTAATCTGAAGTGAGTTTGTTTTTGAGGTTTTTGAGGTTTTGGTTTATTGGGTTTTAGTTTTGGATTGGTTGGGGTTTTTTGTTGTTTTTGTTTGTTTGTTGGTTTGGTTTGGTTTTGGGTTTTGTTTTTTTTTTCTTCTGGAGTTCTTTAAGGACGTCTTTCTTCTGGCATTTAAAACTCTAACTAATATTAGATTTCCCAGAATAGTGAGCTTTATCTCTTCAGGAAGCTGAAAACCTATGACCTCTTCTTGAATAATTTCCCAGGTGGTAGCACTTAATTTTTAATTAGTTCTAAGTTTATTCTGGCATTTTCATGTCACCTACAACAAAGCATCTTTTACTTTCTCTCTTCTTTCTAGTTGGTCACCAGCCTCTTTCATGGCTGGGGTTAAAGTCAGCAGTTGCCAGAGCTTTACCTCACCCAACACAGACAAAGAAAAATGTCTGAATAGAAGTCTTCAGAGACAGGCACCTCCAGAAGGTGATTCATCTGCCCTATCTTAGATACCTCTCTTAGGGAAAGATGAATAGACTTTTGACTAGGATTCTGTCAGTGAGAAGTTTCATATAAATATCTTTCAGAAGTGTTTTTAACAGAATATTTTTTATCTAAGGAATATAAATTGCTTCTATTCCTCCCAGCTGATGTATCTGGCTGGCTTTGAAAAGTGAGTTTGCTTATCTCACTCCAGCAACCACTGTATTCCAATGTTACCACTGCCACTGGATCATATTCCTCATTAGCACTCCATGAAAAAAAAA
>VWYP01019107.1:31778-46129 GCA_013400435.1 Pycnonotus jocosus | reverse complement strand
AAAAACAAAAAAAAAAAAAGAAGAGAGAGAGAGAGAGTGGAGGAATAAACACCCTACCATCATTTTATGCTCTTTCCATGTCAACAAGGAAAGAGGTTGAATGGATAATTATAGGAAATTACTGCTGTATGAAATATAGATCTTAACTTTAATCATGTAAAAATAAGGGATCTGCTCAAAATTATCTACCCAAGTTGTATGCTCACTGAAGGCCAGCTCGAGAATCATCTTTCCTGGCTTGAGACACCTATTTTAAGATGAGCCATCTTATACAGGGAGTGGCCTAGACTTTCATGTTACAATATAAAGAGGTTTCAAATAATTAAAGTTAATATCAAAGTATTCACTTGCAAAATTTACTACTCATTCTGTGGATTTATAGAGATCCAAACAACTGCTACATCCTGCTAATATTAAAGTTATGGGAGCACAAGAACAGAATCAGTGAAATGGATGTTTACATCTGGGGTACCTTGCTGAGGTTAAATAGTGAGCCTCTGTCTTAGGAAACAGGACTTGCCAGGTTTGCTGTGAGCTTGCAGGAGATTTGCCAGCAGCACAGGTGTCTCTTCTCCAGCTTTCACATTCTCTTACTTGTTCCACTTTAGAGGCAAAATCCTTCTCTTAGAAACACACACACAAAAGATCTTCCCACCATTTCATGAACTTTTAACTCCAACGATTTATATTGACAAATCCGGCTCCTAAAGGGCTAGCAACTGTTTAAAGCAAGGAACAAAGTCTGTGTAATTGCAAGACTATCTACTGACCCCAGCAGTCAGAGCATTTATGAGAAAACAAACCACTGAGACAGAGGAAGGAAAAAGGAGAAATTAAACAGTGGCCCCTGAGGTCAGATCCAGTCTTTGTGTGGGCTTGCTGTGCTAATGGGAGTGTTCAGCCTCAGTGGGGACTGAGGGTAAGTGTTCCCACACTCAGACCACCCAACACAGACCCAGCAGATGTCCTCTGAATCTCCCCAAAGAGCTTGACCCAAAAAAGATAAGGAGGTACAAACAGCAGCTCTTCAGCTTGTTTTCACTGGGTGTAGTTCTAGAGGTCTCCCTGGGGCATTGTTTCTGCTTTATGTCAAGGTCTATATTCAGAACAAATACCCCTTACAGGGACAGCAGGTGCTTCTCATCCAGTGCAGAGAGCAGCCCATGAAGAGACCACCTGGCCAGAGTCAGGGGCAGTGACTGGCAGAGCACAAGGATTCTGCTCTTTTTTTTCTTCCCTAGCTATAGTTAGGGTCCACAATCAGTTTACATGGGACTGGAGCTGCCCAAGGGGCTCATCTCTCATGGGCAGGAGCCAAGGCTAGAAAAAGGGTGGAGAATCTCTGTGACAGTTCAAAGTGGCAGGACTTAAGGGGAAAAGAGCTATTTTCCAGCTTATTCAGACTTTGTTCACAGGGACAGAGTAAAGAACACAGCACACAGTTTACAGAAATTCCCAGAAAGCAAAACCACTTTATTTCACAGAGCCTGAAGGGCCATTCTTCACAATAATGTGTCTCAGATTTCTTTCCATATTATCTCATGTGGACCTCCTGAAAATGTCTTAACAGAGCATGAGAGAGTGTAACATATTACGGTGTGACACTTTCGAATAAAATGGAATATATAAAAGTTATTTAAAATATCATCTCTGCTACCAGAAAGACCTTGAAGCATCAACCTTCATTCCCGATCTGTGCATAACTGCCAACCACAACTTAAGTTTAATCAACCTCATAACTTCTTCGCTTTCCTTCCACAGAGACAACCCAAAGCATAAACATAAAGCACCTCCTCCTGCTTTTCCTCCTCAAGGGTATCTTTACATGTGAGCAGACATTACATGCTCAGCTCCATGAAAAGTACTAGAATTAGATTTCTGCAATATTTTTATGGCTGAATCTGCCTTTGCATTCAGAAAGGTCCTGTTCTTTTATTTTTATCAGTAATAGAGGCTTTTTGTGTTGGCTGTGTTAATCTAATTTAATTCCCATCATAGTCACTGCTCCATAGTGACAATCAACATCTAACTGAAGGCAATGATTTTTAATTCATTACATGTGTTCTTTTAACTTGTGTATGTGTATTGCTAACTTTCCTTTTTGACTGTTTCTCAAGAGCAAAAATTAAATCATCAGTGCTAGATGCATAAAATGTTTTTATGTGGTTCTACATTTCAGATTAATTTGCAAGTCAGAAGTTTCCAGTACATTGTGCTAAACAACACTATGTATTTATCTTGACAATGATGCAGGAAAAACTAATAGCAATGATGCATATAGAAAGCTTTTCATCCAAAGATCCTGAGACACACGACAAACTTTACATGCTGATTACAGTGTACACTTGGTGTTTTTCAAGCTTTTCATTGGCTTTAGAGGATATGAATGTAAATAGAAAACTATGCTCAGATAATATCAGTCATTGATATACAGCCAGGTCTGGGATAGGAATGTAAGGAAGAAAGGAATTCCTCCCCATCGACACAGGGCATGAGGAATACTGTGTAGAGAACAGGGGGGCAGCAGCTATAATTACCTGATGTAAATCACAAGTTGCTTTCTCACTTTCTTCACAGCAGCTTTCTGAGTAAGAACCAAATAAAACCAAAGCACATGGGAAGAAAAAAGTAGTTACATATGATCTGACTTTGATTTTTTGCATTAGTTACTTTAGGGTAAGAGCAGAGTGAATTGTAGCTAAAAGCTGGGGTTCTTTTGCTGCCTCAGTATACTGCTATTTTGGAGGCATATTTTAAAAGCTGAAGAGGCTTTTGTTTGTATTTACTGTCTTACTGAAATCTTCATCTCCTATGTCCAAATGGTTTTTAAGCGATTTAAGCTGAGACAAAGCCCGGAATGTTTTATAAACATAAATACCTGAGGTCCTTCCAGATCACCATGAGCTGAAAAGTCCATATGGCTTTTTTCTGTGTGCTGACTCTGTAGGACTGAAAAGCTTTGCTGTACTTGATAATGTGCTTTTTCTCTAAACAATTCTTGAACTCCTAGGAGTAATTCAACTAGGTCAAACGTTTGCCCAGTATCCTGCTGTCAGTTCCCTGTCTCCCTAAATAGGAGACATTGGCAACAAGCACTCACAAAAGAGATCCTGCTGGAAGACAGAGCTGTATTTGTAGTCAGTAAAAAGCAGTAGTCAGCACATCCCAAGCACGTACCTTGTCTGGCATTTGTACCCTTGAGAAGCCAAGGTGTTGGACCCCAGAGCAGCTGGGTTGAGCCTGTCCAGGTTTTGGATGGTATCTACAAATTTTGGCTGCTTCCTCCTTTCATTTCCTCTGCTGCATCCCATTAAACAGATTCTTTTTCTTCAGTGCTCAATATAACCAAATATAATCAACAGCTGGTTAAATTATATTATACAACTTTATTAAATGTAATATGCTGCATGGGTCGATCAAACTCACAATGGAATGGGTCACATCTGTGGGATATTTTCTCAACTGCTGCAATTACCATGATTAGGATGGGTTATGGTGAGGCAAAAGTGCCAGAAGACAGCAATGTTTATGAATACCTGGTTTGTGAATATATGTCTTCCTGGAGGAAGCCCTTGAGCTTCCTCTTGACCTTCTAAAAAGTGTCATATAGATACAGTTATTCACCCTTTAGTGAACAGAATGACACTGGACATAAAAGCAACAAAACCTATAATAAAATGCTCAGCTTTGTATGTAGAATTCATCCTATTTAACAAATCTGAAAGTTTGGCAGGAGGTGTGTTAATCAATTGAGAGCACAAACTGCAGAAACAGGAGATGGGGAATTAGAGCCTAATTTTAAAAATTCACGTATGATTGGGATTTCAGTTTATTTGAGGTTCTGTGATTGTTTTTGGGAAAGAAGAGAAAATTAACAAAATGGAAGAAAATGGATTTGACTAACACCAAGATATTTTGTCTACCCTTGCTTAGCTTTTTTGTTTCTTTTCTCCCCTAGTATTTAATGGACTTATAAATGAGGAATTATTGGACACTTAGACAGAATCTTTAAAAGAATCTGAAACTATTGGATCTATTGGAACAAGGCAGTGTTCACAAAGGGAACCAAACATCTCAAACAGGATGATTGGTCAATGCCTGGATGGTGATAAGGGAATTTTGAGGGTCCTTGTAATGTCACCTTCAACTGTTCAGTGTGAAACTCTCCAAATCTCTGTTCTGATACTCAATTCTTACATACACTCAACCTGTGGTCATGCTACATAAAAACATCTCTTATCTATCTTTACCATACACAAGAGACTTTCCCACCTAACCATTTCTGCATCTGCTGAAGGAGTTTTCACTGGCTGTTTGAAGTGTCTTATTGATGTCCAATTTGATCAATTCTGCACCAGGAATCACCTCAAGAAGCTTCAGGAATGGTCACATCCTCCACTGTCAATGTTAATCAACACATTTGAGCATAGAGATTGGTTCAAGCACAGTTGGAGTTGCCAGGAAAAGACAGGCTGAAATTCCCACCTGGAGACTTCCTGTGCCAGATAATCAGATGCTTTGTGGTGAACCAGGCTGGAGGTTAAGTTCACCTTGTCTTGAGTCTCTCCACTGATTCAGATCAGTCTATTATCTAATCTGTGCAGCTGGATGAGGAGTTCCTGGGACACCCAGGGAACTCATGTCTAAAGTGCACTGGGTTTGCACAGCGACAGGCCTGAGCTGCGCCGTGGTTGCAGAATGAATTTGAGCTTCATATTTATAACTGTCACACAATTCTTTTAAAAAATGTAGAAAAAGAAATTCACCCTTTCCTCAAGGAGATATTCTATTTCAAAACATCAGGGTGAAGCATTTCCCCAGGTTTAATTTTCTTCATTCTTTTCAGCTAAAGGCTGAAAGGGAATTCTATCTGGTTAGATGGTTTTTTTCAGGCTCTCACAAATACCATTTTTCAGCAGATGTACTACTCATTGAAAAACTCTAGTCTGGAGTTACTTTGCTTTGTCTTATTATCCAAAAGGGCTTGTGAAGTAGATCATGTGCTGTTGGTCTGTTTCTCAAGTGTCAGGAAGTATAGTGCTTTAAATAAAATATTCAGCTGTCATTGTCTATTTCAAGTATTTATGATGTGGACTGTTTTCCTAACCACATCATTTCACTGCACCACACTTACCAAAGGAATATCTAAAGCATATAACCAAACTTTCCTGTGTATTCATACTTCAGGATATTGAGGATATTCTACCATTGCTATTAGGATTCTTATTACTAAAGCTCCATACAAATACTTTGTGTGGTTTTTGGCTTGAGCAACTGTATATTTTGTTTATTATTAGAGCACATTTTCACTTGCTGTATCAATTTTTTTCATCCCTTCAATTGTTGACATTTTTATATTCTTTTCATTTAAAGATTTTCACTATTCTAATTTTATCAATTATAATCTCAACATTTGACCTGAAGCATTCAAATGAATGAAATGGTTCACTTCCCCTCAGCACTGTGCTCAGTACATCTGTGATGAAAAAGGTGGATGCTCTTTGTCCTGAAGTTTCAAGCAGGGGCTACATTTTACTGAAATTTCACCTCTTGTTCCTGCTGCAGACTGAGCATCTAAGGAAGCAGATAGGGACCTCTCCCATTGTCACACGCAAAATTGTTCAAAAGTTTTAAACTGATGCACACCCTGGAAATCAGTTTCATCCACTGCCTGTCCTCTGCCTCTCTTCTGTAGCAAAAGTCACAGCTTCCAAAAGTCAGTTCTTGCCATTCCTTAACCCATTTTGATGTAAAAAATAAAAAAAAAAAGCCCAACTCACACAACAAAACTGGGTTAACCATGACCTATTCCCATTACTTAAGCTAATATGACTTTGTGTAACTGAAATGGGTGAAGAAGCACTCGCACAATCAGTCCTGCTAGAAAATAAGAGCAAGTCAGCGCTGATGCACAGTAATCTCCTCACAAGCAGAGCTGGGCTGAGAAAAGTACATCTGTTCCCAGTCTGAGCTGTGCTCTGCAGAGCCCCATCCACAAAATTAGCCATGCTCTGCTATACATTCCTATAGAGTAGTTTCAGCTTACTTTTGTATTATTATGAAACCAGTAATCGCCATGACTGTGGAAACATGAGAGTGAAATATGGGACATTGCAAAGATAAACACCTGAAATTACAGCTCTGAGGATATGGCTTTTCCCTTAGTTTCCAAAAAATGTTAAGTCTGAAACCTAACTACCTCTATTTCAATGGGGGCATTGTTAGCTATTTTACTGCTGAACATCGTAACAAATCCATCTAACTTGTGTGCTAAAATTCCAGAGATGTTCAAAATCATCTGTGCCCTGAGATGGCTGTTAAGGGAAAACTATCAAGCTATGGGAGTCTGCATTATATTCCTGGCATGAAAAAGAATGGGAAATGGGCTGAGCACAAAATAAATAAAGTTCTTCAAGAAAACAGATGATATTATAGACTTGTGCCTCCAAGTATTATTCTTCTTATGTAAGTTACTGCAACTTGAACTTAAATTCAGTTCCTGTTAAATCAGCTCAGACTTTTTACCAGTGTAAAAAACTCAGGTGTCCTACCACAGTCTTTGGGTCTAGCTGGTCAGAGAGCACACAAAGAGATGATCCCATACCAGCACTGATAACAGCTGCCACTCCTTTCTCAGTTTGCATCCCCAGGATTTGCACTGACATCTAACTTTGGGGAGCATGAATTCTGCTGTTTCAAAATCGCTGCAATATGTTGGCACCAATGGCAAAACAACACACAGAAGCAGTCAGAAGTTGGACTCTGGACCATTATGTGTGATATAACTCCACTGTGCAGCATTCAAAAATTGTATAGAATAAAAAGATTCAGGACTTTATGTTTGCCAAGTGTAAATACATTATTTATTAGGAGAGTTCTTTAAAACTGAGTTAATCACTTGCCTGCTGGACAGATTTTTTGTGTGTGTGTGCTTCTAGAGAAAGAGAAAATGAAAAAGACATCTTTCTGCATAAAGAAATATAATATAATCTGCTCTAATAGGGACAGCTCTTTCAATTAGTAGAAGCCCATTTTACTTGTTCATTCAGCCTGCTGGCTGAATAAAAGTAACATCTACACTACAGTGGGAATGCTCTGAAAAATTCAATTTCTAAGTACCAAGTAAGTATATAGTGGAGTTACAGCTTATAGGTTTCAGAGACAACATGGAACATCGCATTTTGAAGAACCCGTTGGGAAAGTAAAATAGCCTAGGACCAGTGATATTTTCCCATAAACCAACCCTTAATTGTACACATACTGCCTCTAGAGGCTGTGGGACAAAACAACTTGATTTTAACGGGCAGAAAATGAGCAATATAGTGAGTAAAATCTGAGTTGTTTTAGGTGTGTTGATGCTGTTCTGAGTTACAGCCTTGGAAATGAGAGACTGACTCCTCATGAATACACCATGAAACTACCTAATAGCCATTGTCTTTTCTCCTTCATTCTCCAAATCAATGCCCTATAATAGAGCGCTCATGGCTCATTCTGTTTATAGGAAATGACTTTCACATACAGCACAAGAAGATGTTCTCCCTAAATTGCAGAAACAGATGTAGGAACAAACTGAACAGTTACAGATCCATGTTAAACCTATATGAATGACTACAAACAGATTACCAGCAGTTCATTTAAAACATTAGAAAAGCTATTTAGTTTGATTTATATGAATATAGGACTGAATGGATTTTTCATATGAACCTTATATAACCCAGGCCATGTCTGGGGAACAGGAGGGACATAGGCATATGAAAAGACATATGCAACAGAAAAAGTCATGAACTTAGAGAAAATATTTGACTTGCTACTGAGTCACTGTTACCTGATCTCTTCTTATGCCAGATTTTTGCTCATTAAGAGAACTATCTTTGGATTTCCAAGAATTTCCAAGAGCAGTTTTATTACATTTTGCTTGTGCATGTACCATTCTCCCCTTATGCAACATCATTTGCAAATAATTAATCTATTAAAATATATTCTAATTTTATAAGTGAGAATCACCCATTAGTCACTGTGGTCATTTTATTTGCCTAGGACAAAACAATATTTTGGCAAACAGGACATGGTGGTTTACTGTTTCTTTGCTGTATGCAACTTTAAATACTTGCTGTAATTTAGGTAGTCGTCCAGCACAACCCTACAGAAATCAGCTTATTTAGAAGTCTAAATAAATAATTTTCTTTAAACAAAAGCCTAGAAAATTAATAAAATTTGCATTAAGGACAGAAGGTTTATACCCTCATAATAGCCACAGCACAAAAATAACATTATGTTAGTTGATATTCTCTCTAAAATATTCTTTCTATGTTAGCCTTTCTTACAAAATTCTGGGGATTACATTTTTCATCCTTGGGCTCAAATGGGCAAGTTTTACTTGTGTGCAAAGTAGGAGTGTTTTCTAAGAGGTGACACTCTATGTTTCCTGAAAAATATGATTCTTAAAAACACTGCCTCTGCAATCATATTTTGAAAAAAAAATCAAAACTGTCAGATTCTAATAATTGGTGTTCAATCTGTTTAGCAAAATTAAAGTTTCTAGAATGCATAAAAGAGCCAAATTAGCACAACTTAAAGGTGAAAGGAGCAAGAAATACTCAAGTCTAGTCCTCCTTTTTCTCAGTAGAAGTGGATGTGCTGGCTGCCAGGGCACTGCTGGCTCATGTTCGACTTGCAGCAGCCGAGACTCCCAGGTCCCTTTCTGTGGTGCTCCCAGGTCCCTTTCCAACATCTCATTCCCCAGCCTGTCTGTACATCCAGGGTTGCCCCATCCCAGGAGCAAAATCTGGCACTTTCCCTTGTTGAACTCCATATCATTGATGATTACCCGGCCCCCTAATTTGTCAGGATCACTCTGCAGGGCCTTCCTGCCCTCAAGTCCCTTCCAGTCCTGCATCCAGGTCACTAATGAAGATGTTGTGGAGCACAGGGCCGAGGATGGGGCCCTGTGGAATCCCATTGCTGACAGGTCTCCAATCTGATGTCACCCTTTGCGTGCGACCCATGAGCCAGTTGCTCACCCATGGCATGATGTGTTTGTCCAGCTGAATGCTGATCATTTTGTTCAGAAGAATCCTGTGAGAGATGTAGAGAAAGCTTTACTGAAATTCAAAAAGATTCCATCAACTGGCTTTCCTTGATCAACCAGGTGGGTTACCTTGTCATAAAACAAAATCAGGTTTGATAAGCACGCCTAATCAAGTTATGTAAAGACATGCTCTAAAGTCAGAGAAAGAGGGCTTTGAAAGGAACCTTGCCATTAACTATTCCAGTGCCTTTCAACTTTTTATTTTGTGCCTCATTTCCAGTGTATGGCTCCTGGGACAGCGAGGTGCTTCATGCCTCATTTGCTGTAGTAACACTTTCACCACAAAGGAACATATCTCTGGCTGAGAATTTTGTCTTATCCAGCCCTGGTCCAAAGTCAGGATCTGCTATATCTAAATCATTCCAGACAGAGACTTGTTCTGTCTTTAGAGTGATGTGATTTTATCTACTGTCTTACCTCAATAACCCATGCTACATTTTAAGCTATTATTTCCTGTCATGTCTGTGGACACAGGGAATTGATTATTTCTTTCCTTTTGCTGGCAGTCCTAGAGAGCACTGTTACCAAGTCCTACTCAATATTCTCATCTTTAGGCTAAGCAAAACAAATTCCTCCAATCTCACCTTAAAGGTCATGTTTTCTACATCTGTGGATTACCAGCACTCGCTCTGCTGGACTCCCTCCAGTTGGCCCATCTGTTACTGTGCACTGCTCAAAACTGGGAACAGAACAAGGTCTTATGAATGCTGAGTAAAGCAGAAGGAGTAAAACTTAGAGCACTTCTGCCATACACTCTAGTATGTGGCTTACTTTTCACAGCGTGAGTTTCTTCACTCACATTCAGTTAGGGATTCAGTGGCGTCTGTTTAACTTCTGCTTTGCCAAGAGCGCTCTCTTTCTTATATGTATGCAATTAATTATTCCTCAGGATAGTGTTCTCTCTTCACTGAGGAGTTCTGTCCTATTTTTCCCTGAGACTTTTTCTTCAGCACATCAAGACACACATGAATCCTTCTGAATCTTGCTTTCAGTCTCTGATTTCTCCTCCTAAGAGTTTGCAATCCCCTTCCATGTTGGTAGAGTCTGCAGATATTACAGCTCTCCTCCCTCTTCCACCTTGCAAGGTGATTAATGAAACTATTTCATACACTCCAAGTCAGGAGAATCCCTAGAGCAAGCAGTCTTTCTTTTGCTTTGAGAGTGGGCCCTTAATCCCTTCATTTATTTTTTATCCCCAGCAGTTTTGCTCTCACTTCATGGCAGATTTATACACCCCATTTGCTACTAAGAGTGTCCTGTTAGACAAGATCAATTTTCATTAGAGTCAAGTTACATAACATCTCCTCTTCTGGTCACTGTTTTTTTTCCTAATTATACATGCAAATTATTCTTGTCTGACATAATTTGATCTTCTCAAGTTATACTGACACAGTGCTTTTCATACTGTCAGTGTCCCAGCTCTATGAGTTTCACCAGTACCTTCCTGGTGATGGATGATCAACTGGCTGGCCTATAATTTACTCATCCTCCAGTGACCCTCCTCAGAGCTCAAAGAACAGCAGCCACTTCTTAGGTCTTAGGTGAGGTATTTCATCAAGAGCAACTGATCTAACTTGAATGGCCTCTAAACAGTCATTTTCCACTTCCACACCGCCTTAGCTGCTCTTAATTTGCCAGCTGTTTCTTCATGTCTAATCTTCTTGATGGACACTGATGGAAAAGCTGTCCAAAATCCTAAATCTTTATATTAAGATCTGCTACAGTCTGTGCCTAGCCACTTGTAATCCCATGTTTATGGTGTTTCTCCCTTCTGAAGAAGATTGAGGTTTCAAAAAGCCAAACTTGTAATGAGATTTCAATCTGTCTTGAGAAGGTACACGCTGCTTGGATATGGAGAAGTTGTTTAGACAATTTTAAAGACACTGTAGACATACAGTTGAAAATCTGAACAAGACCTCTCAAACAACATAAGCTCTGCAATCAGGAAAAAGGAAAGGAAAATCTTTGTAATATCTTTTAATAGATATAGCATTGAAGACAGCTGCCTGAATGAGTAGCCTACACAATTGACTGGGAATCACCAGTGCAGATAAATAATGTAGATTTATTACTTGGCTCATAATTCAAGTAGAATAAACTGAATTACAAAATTAATGTCTCAAAAGACTTTTCTGTACCAAACTGTTGTAAATTCAGAGCATGTACTCCAAGGAATCAAGTGTATTTATGGTTGATAGAACATGGCTTACAGCTTTGAAGGTATGAGAAGGTGAATAAACTGGAAATGCAATTCTCTGCTCTCTGGAAAAAAAAAAAAAAAACCATACAGAGTAAACAGTCATAAATACAAGAAATTCATCTGTCCCCTGAGATAAAAGTACTGATCATGGTAATAGGAGCATTATAGAAGGTGCAAACTAGAGGATGGCAGAAGAGAAATTAATCAGTCTATTATTGTCATTGGCTTAAGAACCAAAAAGCTACTGCAACTTCTACAGATAAAGAATATGAAGCTGTTGGAAAAGCATCCTTTGAGGGCAGTTATCTGCAACTGAGATCCAAGAGAGATGCAAAGAGAGAAAGGCATTTAAAATGAAAAATCACATTCCCATATCAAGCAAGTTTTCATCCTTTCTGGATCCAAATATTGCCAAATGTCTTGAAGTATAGGGAAAATATCCAAATGTTTAAATTAAGGCACCCTTACATTAACTTTCCACCAATATAACTTGATGTAACTTCCACAGGGACACAGCTCTGACATGTTGCAAATAAATCAGTGATTGTAATAACTTTCAAAAACAGTTCAGAAGTGCCAAAGATAACTTGGAGATGAAATTCCTGTTTTCAGTAGGAATTCAGGCAAACAGGAGATTGCACTTTATGCATTTTTACATAAATCTTCTATTTGCAAAATTTCTAGCATGAAGCAGATGCCCTGAGGTCACTGGGGTTTATCTAAGAGTGATGATGACAACTCAGTAAGAGATTTTTCCCTTCTGGCTGCATTGGAGCTGCCCAACTGGATTCAGCCTCCTCAGGCACAGCTGTGTGCCCACAGCCTGCTTGTGTGCACAGATCCTTTTGGGGAAAAAAATGACTGGCACACAGGGGAGTCCCACCAGTAGCATCTGCTCACAAATTTGGAAAGTTTGGATAGCTCAGATTTCAAACCATGAGACAAGTTGCTCTAAGGAGAAGGTAAACTGTGCTCATATAAATTAATTCAAATATAAGAAAATGATATTTCCCTAAGGGAATGTGTTCATAACAACTACTATAATTAAAATTCTTTAAAGCTGAGGTGACAACTGACCAAGCAAAACAAGCTGACATGCATCAGAAGTACTGTTTTTAAGAAATCCCTCATCCCTGCCTTGATTAGATGTCAGCAAACACTTCTGACAGTAATTTTTCAACAGCACAGGAACACTGTCGGTGGCTGTTCTCAGCCTACCAGAGAAAGAATCTATTTCTAGAAAGGAGGAGAGAGGAAAAAAAAATCCCAAAACAAACCAAAAATCCCTGACTTCAAGGATATAAGGGCTTCCCTGGGAAGTTTGCTTGAGTGAATACATTAGAGTCATTGCATGCACCACAGAGCAATGCTGAACAGAAGGCGAGCAGGGGAGACCTCATCCTCTCTCCAGAACAAGGAGCTTCCCCTGACTGCCAACAGCGTGAGCAGGGGCAGCCCTGCCATAAGGAGTGGAAAAGGCTGAACTGTGCTGCCACAAAGTGAGAAGAAGAAAGTGTTAGCAGAGTATGGCTCTGCTAACTGCAGTGGATGTGCTGCTATTTACTGTCCCCACTTGAACCAAGTGCAAATCTCCATATCTAATGTCCCAAACTGCTACACAAATTTTGAGTGCAGGTAACTCATTGACTTGTGTGGGTTTGTCCCAGCTCTACAGCAGCCTGCTGAGGACAGTAACATTAAAAGCCATTTGTGTCTGTGGTCCCTCGCTACAGCACTTCAAGAAATTTTGATGAAAACCTGCCCCTAGGCAAAGACTGCACAAGTGCTGAAATACAGAGATAAAGCAAACACATCACAGGTTTTACAAATACATGAACTTTAGACAAAGCGTCCTGTTGGGGTGTAACACACATTACTGTGCATTACTGAGAAAATAGAAGATCTGATTTTGTGGGCATTTTTTTGTCTGTTCGTGGAGAAAAAAAAATACAAAATGCAAAATCATAAAAATACATTTTAAAAAATTAAAAGATATTTCAGATAAGGAATAAATTTTATGTCAGTGCTTTACTCGTTGGTTTGAAGTAAATTCAATAGACCAAAGTTTGCTACTTTACCAACTGAAATGTCACTTTGAAATGGAAAATCACAAATTTTTTTTCACAGTTTCTTTTTCATTTAATTATTTTTAGACTTTCAAAATTTGCTTTAGATTTTCAGCAGAACTTAAAGCTTCAAACACCTCTGTGTGCTCCAAGAATCATTTACCATAGAATGGCACAACTTTGACAGGAGAAAATTGTCCATTTGCATTAGTTTGCCTTGTATATGCTGTAGGGGCACTAAGAGGCACTTTGTGCAAGGAGAAAAATCTTATGCTGGTGGGGTTTTAGCACAACTCAAGCAAAGAGCAGCTTGTATAAACAGCAGATGCTGACCTTTTCACTCAGTGAGAGGGGGATTCATCTCCATCTCAATTGGTCACTCTGGCTCCATTTAGAGCCAATGGAGATAAATTAGTACTTTTAGGACAGAATTCACAAAATCTCTTTCAAACATCTAAATCAGGATGAGAAGAAATGCATCTTAAACCAAGCTGCTTTCTACCCCAACCATTAAAAAAAAAAAAAAAAAAAAAAATCTGTTTTACCATCCCTGACTATAAAGTGAGGGTCAGCTCTAGGTCAGATGCACATGTCTACGTTCAGTCTGATGAATCCCATCAAAGCCCAGTGAAATAACTGGGACTGTCTACTAAGTTCTCTGGGTACCAAAAGGGAATCAGTGCCTGTTAAGGAAGGATTTGGCTGCATTTATTATTCCCAAATTGTAAGTGTATTTATTTTGTTTTGGTTTTTTATACCAGGTCACTAAGTCTTGCATAATGATAACTATGTAGCATTGCTTCTTAATGGCATTTGCATAGATGTAATACTTAAACAGCCAGTTGTAAGAGGTCACACACCTTCTCAACTGAAAAATCAGATCTTTTTTCCCTTGTTGACTATGAGGAGTCTAAAGGCCTGATTGAGGACCCTGCCAACTCAATGGTAATGTCCTCTGTGGCTGCAAGCCAGTGCTGCAGCAGACACAAAAGTGTGT
>VWYP01019107.1:0-31743 GCA_013400435.1 Pycnonotus jocosus | reverse complement strand
TGTTAAAAAAAAAACAACACACATTTTCTGTTTTGCAAAGCATTCCGGAAACAAATTCACTACTAGCACTCAAATCTTTTGTTTTTCCCCAGAGCACAGACAACCCTCCCACTCAGAAATAATTATTAGCTGGAAGCTCATTCTGGCTTTTACCATTCCAAATGAACCTGACAAGCAATTTCCAAAGGAATTTATGTGCTGCTGTATTTCCCTAGGCTATGTTTTAAAAGTGAGATCTCCTTTATTGCCTTTTGAGAGAGTTTAAGCAACTTTACCAGTCCCCTTAGGGAGTATTGGTGGACACTTTGTGAACAGAACAAGAAGCGATGCCATCTTTTCTGCAGGAATTCTCATTATTTTGCCCCACTCATTAGAGCAGTGAAAAAAAGGTGCCTGTGAAAGTTCTTCTAGATAATCCCTGACTTATCTTAACAGATGTTATTTAAAATAATATTGGCATCGTGAGAGTAACATAAATAGTTATAAAATACATATAGAGCACAATTAATTGCAAAACACCCTGTGCCACAAGTGATACCTGTCCCTTCGTTTTTAGTTAATTTTACAAATATAACTTAGAAAGAAAGCCATGTGACATAAGTGATCAGGCTATTTATCCAAGTTAAAGAAGTCAAATATCTAAAGCTACCTCTGATTTGAGCAGATCAGAGATAAACCTATAGGTTTATGTATGTTCACATGAAAACATCACTAGATATTTTCAATTAATAAAAAATATTTCAATTTGGCCTCTTCAAAGATATTAAAAGCCTAAACTTGTGCAATGCATAGCTTCCTGAGAACAGTTCAAGACTGTTAAGCATGAATGGTGTTTGCACTTGCTCCATGGGCACACCTGTATATAATAATGAAAAGAGTTATTGCTTGTAATAAATAATTGGAGAAAATAATAATTACACTGGAAACTACATACTATTTCGATTATCATACCTAATCACACCTTAGATATACCTTCATGTATATGTGTGCATATATAAATAGATAGATATAGATATAAAATATATATTTCTCATATACCTGTGAAATACATTTTTTTCAGTTATCAAAAATATGCAGAGGAAGTCAACTGATAAAGGGTGTTGAAGGGATGTGACCAAAGCTAAACAGCAGCAGCTGAGTTAGGATGGGAATTCAAGTGTGACAAGTGAAGTCAGAACAGTATGGACAACAATATCTCTTTTCTATTGAAAAGGCTGCATGTGTTACTCCCATTGCTAGCATAAAACTGTTCCTGCAGGGCATTTAACCAGGGCTGGCCCTTCCCCCTGTCATTAAACTCTCTTACTTTCCAAAACATGACAGCGAAACCCATACCATGAGGAGAATGTTCTAAAAGCTGTGACCATATAATTGTTAGCAGTAAGATTAGTTGGTCAGGACAAAAGTGGTGGCCAGGGACCATTTAACAGCACGGACAGCCTTCAACTCAGCCCCAGCCATCCCGTTCTGCCATACAGAGGTGTTACCCCCATCCAAGACTTGCTGTTTGCTTTCATGTGATCCACAGAGAATAGTTTTGCTGCAGCTGCCTCCAGGAGGGTAAGTCAGTCCTTTCTCTCAATCAACAGAGGTTTGTGTTTGATATCCAAGGCACACTCTCCAGTGGTGCCCTGCACATCAGGGTTGCATAGAGATTGTGCCTTCATGCTGAGATAGGCGCCCTACAGAGACATCATTTGTTTCCCCAGGCAAGAAAGTGTTACACATATAAACGAAGAGTGCCTTCAGTGGAAAAAGCATTTCACAGTTTTCCCAAGTGCATGAGGGACACAACTTACAGAAACATATTTTAATAAGATTTTTTAATGAGTCCTCTGATAAATGTTTTATGGCCAAAAAAGAAAGTAAAACCTGTTGTACTCTGTGAGAGGCCGAAGAACATGTCAGTTCCCAAATTAATTCATAGGTCTCCTTTGAAGAGCAATCCTTAACGCCCTCTATTAAATTGCATCTCTTTATTTTGAGAAAATGGATTTACTTATTCCTTTGCTAGAAACTTGAGAATGACATCACCAATCATTTTGTGTTGCACCCACATGTCAGCAACATTGGGTTATATAGTGACTGACAACTGAGACTCCTTCTATACCTAGGAACAGCTTAATAAAATCGACTTAACAGATATTTTTATTATTCCCAAGAAGAGTGTTGATAATGAGATTTTTCAGCTAACCACCATTCACTTGACAAATTATGAAGAGATCAATTTTTTTCCCATTAGCCTCACCCTCATCAATGGCTCAGCTGAGGTCAACTAGCCCTTCACTTGTAGTTAATGGTACACAACCTTTGTCTACTGATTTTTCTCTATCAAAGCCTAAAAGAAGAAAAATCAATGGCCCTTATTTCAAATTCAAAAGAAAATACTTGAAATTAAAAACTCATTTCACTTAAATGACATTATGAATATATTTGGGAGAGAATGCCTTAGTCTGAGGACAACTCAATACTAAAGCCATAATCTGAGTGATGCTGAGCATTTGGAAAACCCACAGTACAAAATCTAAGTACCCTGAGAATATTATTGGTAATTTCAATGAGGTCTAAATGTCATCTATGGATTTTATCTGGAGATTTAAGAACTCAGTGGTGGTTTGTACTGATTTAATAATATCTAGGTAACATATTCCAAAACTTAAAATACTTTAAATTATGAATATGTCATTGTCTTTTTATACTGCTCTATGAGGATCAGAGTGTGTGTTCCAACCACCTCCATTCCCTTACCTGACAGAAATTCACCATTTTCACAGTACAGATTGTGACTTCTAATAGAAATATATAGGTGGATGCTGAGTCCCACGGAGAGTCACATCCTCAGACACTCTCTTTCTACCACACACATGCAGGCTATCCATGTAAAACATGTCAGCAAAGAAGTAAGGCATCAAAAAACCAATTTAATAAATTCATAATAAAGATCTCCTTATTGTGGGAAGCTGGTCATAATTTCACACTGTTGTTGGGTTTCAAGGGGATTTAACTACCTCTCTAAACAAAATTGTTAGCCATTAGCTGATTATAAACATCATAATTCAGGCCAGATTCATCCTTCCAAATTTCTGACACTGAGATGAAGTATGTCTCTCAGGATACCCTTCTTTGGTCCACAACAACTTAAAAGTGTAGCTTGAACCTCTGCCAGGTGTGTTAAGCCTGGTATCATTTCCATTGGCCATAACTAAAACCTAGGATAGTCCAGTATGGTTTGTAAAGAGTCATCAAAGTTTGGATTGGAGGAATCTGGATGTCTGTGTAGCAGATGTCTCTGAAAGGAGCACAGATGCCTCTTGCCTAATTTAACATTAGGTATCAGGGCTAACACAGCAGCATCACAGCCAACAGAGGAACATCAACGTTTCCACTAGGCAATTTTTACTGACCCAGGTGTGTTTCCTGACTCTCTCTGTGGAGACACAGCAACACTAGTACAAACACTCTTCTTTTTGTCCTTCACATAATCATAGAATAATTAAGATTGGAAAATACCTTCAAGAGCAAGTTCAATCATCAACCCAGCACCACCACCATGTTCACCATTAAACATATCCTTAAGTACCATATGCACAAGATTTTGAACACTTCCAGGTTTGGTGACTCCACACTTCTCTGAGCAGCCCATTCCAATCCCTTTCAACCCCTTCTGTGAAGAAATTTTCCCTAATATCCCATCTAAACCTCTCCTGGTGCATCTGAGGCCATTTCCTCAGATGAAGGAACTAATACAGGATTTTAGATTTGTATTCCTGGGATTGCTGTGAGATTTATAAGTTCAGCCTGAGCATCTTTGTAGATCTAGCCAAAGGGTTTGTTCTTTTAATGTCTGCATCAACTGAATTTAAAAAAAACCCTAAGACTCAGGGGTAATTCCTCTGGATTTTCACTCAACTACGTCTATTTAAGCTGACACATCCTATCTGCAAGATTCCTTCAAATTTCAAAAGATGCTGAAACTTTAACTGATGGTTTACACAGGAAAGGTCTATTAGAGCTGCATGTAATAAGGACAATCCAGATATAAAAAACAGCAAAAAATTTGGCTGCCAAATTAATAACTGGTATAACTCTTCACAAATTACCAAGGATTTTAAGGACTGCGAGTCCTTTTCCACAGTTTATCCTTTAAATTTTCTGCATGCATTAACACTAAAAAGAATATATTATATGTGAGACTTAGCTAGTCATAATACCAATACACTCCTTTGGCCACAATGAACAGTAATCTCTTTTTTATGAGTGCATATCAGATAGATACTTGTTTGTATGAAATGGAGCAGCTTTTTAAATATTTTTTATTTGGGAAGGGTGTTTTAATCTGATTATAATCTCTTGTGCTAATCATCTCTCCTAGATATTCAGACATTACAGTGCTCATTATGCTGAAGAAAAAAAAAGACAAGGGTGATCATCAGGCCAGGTGACATCAACAACTTGCAATGAGTGGCTGGACCTGGACTCCATTTTTATATCAGTCACAGGAAGGATTGTCCCTACTCAAAATAATTTAAGGTCCAAAGTTCCCATCCGGAAATTTATTTAGATTTTCCTGCTTCCATTGAAATCAATACCAATTACAAACTTACATGACCTTGTAGATCTGGTCTCAGGTATTTACAGTATTGTACCAGGAGTCAGACACTAACGTAAAAATGTACAGAAATTATTAGTTCCTATCTAACTGATCTTGTCTTACCCTATCTTAATGAACTTGTTGTTGTTGTTGTTTGCCTCAGGTTCATCTGGCCTTGTAATACAAGATTAATTGTTTCTAGCCCAAATGTTGCCAACAACAATACCATAACTTTTTTTTTTATAAAAAGGTGGATGGATGCTTAATAGATCTGTTCTTAATGGACTACAAGTACATTGAATACTTAGGGATTTGTTTAACCTCAGATGATCACTACATGAATAAAGTAAATTTTGTGGAGATAATTAATCAGCTTCAGGAAAAAGAAAGCTTGCACCTTTACTCATTATCTTACTGGAAGAAGCCAATGAGGCATGAATTGATTACCTGGAATACATTGTCCTTCCTAGATGCTGCCAAATATTGTTCCTTCTTCAGTTAAGTAGAATCATGACTTCTCGTGTTTGGACCAGAAAGACATTGAATTTGCATTTCAAATTCATGCAAAAATCAATACAACCAAGAGACTTACTAAGTCCAGATCTCAAATTTATACAATCTGGCTGTAGTTGGAAATAGAGGGATATCCAGAATTAGAACAAGACTAAGGCAAAAGAACTTCAGTCTGGAAAATAATTCTTGAGAAATTAACTGAATTCCCCCTACATCCCAGGATCCATGAGAAAATATTTGAAGTAAACTAGAATCCAAAAAATACACGGATTTGGTAAAACATATTAATTTCCCTAACCTACAGATTTAAAGTCTGTCCAATAAAGGTGCGGCCATGAGCATGTCTCTCCCTGGGCTATGATGGATCATCCTTACAATGAAACACACTCAAATTGTCAAGCCCTATGTTTGTCTATGGGCATACTACCTCTTAGAATAGAGTATTTTGAAATAATTGTTATGGGCCAGATCCAAATGCCACAATTTTTTTATTTGTTTCAATATAATAATCTCTCTATTTTTACTCACCAATAATCAGGGTAGCACACTCTGCTGAAACAGCTGCAGTGAGGAGGCACAGAGGCAGGTCTGACATAAATAAGTAAAAGTGAGGTACAGGTTGGTGCTCCACAGAAAGAGCAAGCTGCAAAAAGCATGTGGGCCCCAGGCTCTGTATGAGTGGAGGCAGAACTTAATCACAAGATCCACAAAGGGTGGCAGCATTTTGTTGTTTTGAAGCCAAAGAAAACTACTGTGAAGCACAGCACTGAAGAGTGGGCCTGGCTGGGAAAGATGGAGACAAGAAAATGGAGAAACCAGAGGACTGAAACCTCTGATTCCCCTTCTTTCCTCAATAAATCTGCATGTGTGTATTTTGTAGCCATACAGTAAAGTAGTCATTTTTAAAAATGTCTAAAATACTCAGTCATTTCATGAAATGCCTGTTTCAATCTCGGATATGACTAAAGTTTTCAATAGTTTCAGAAAGTTACCAAATATCATAGATAGACACTATGGGATCTGGGACATGCCAAAAGCTGGATTCTCTTGGATCATGTGACAAGTGAAATAATACTTCTATTATGTTTATTTTTAAAGCTATATACTTATATTTGTGCCTAAAGCTACATAGCAATACACACCACGGAACTAATATTTCTTTTCCAAATTGAGACTGTTTTAGAAAGTGATTTCTTTCAGTCCATTTTAAAAAATAAATGCTTTAAAGAAACACCCTAAAACAGATTACAGGGGAAGGAGGTTTGCTGAAGGCATTCTGCCTTCAGTGATAACCTGACAGCTTAACCCTTGCTAGTGCTGGGGCTTGCAGCCCACACTCACCTGCTGAGGAAAGGCTTCCTGTCAGCAGCACATGAATGAGCAGCCCATGAGAGCAGCTGATGGTGTGCTGGATTCCATCAATGAGCACCTGAATCCAGTGGGCACCATGGTCCATCCCAGCTGCAAAACCTCTGAAGAGGGCTGCTATTATGGCAGAGTACTCACTGCCTGTCAAAATGAGGGAAGATCTATTTGCAATAGAAGTGGAAGGAAAACAGATGTGGATGCAGTGACAGGTCCTGCAACAGCAATGCAGATTGATGAGCCTTCTGGCCTTATGATTCCTTTTTTTATTATTATTTATTATTAATTGATTATGGACAAGGAATGGAGCTTCAGATGTGACCTGAGACCCTGCTGCACAACTGGAAAAGAGAAAGTGAGCTGGCTTTAATCAGGTCAATCTCATCATCTCACAAATTTTTGGAATCATAGAATCATTAAGGTTGGGAAAGACATCTAATGTCACCAATTCCAACCATTAACTCAGCACTGCCAAGTATCCAAGTGCCATACCGAAAGGTCCTTTAAATACCCTTGGGGACAGCGATCCCACTGCTTCCCTGGGCAGACTGTTTCAGTGCTTGACAAGTCTTGCAGCTAAGAAATATTCCTTAAAATTCAATTTAACGTCTCCTGTTGCTATTTGAAGCCATTTCCTCTCGTGCTGTCCTTTGTTTCCTGGGAGAAGAGAAGAGTTGTAGTCCATATGGCTACAACTTCATTTCAGGGAGTTGTAGAGAGCAAGAAGATCCCCCCTTATCCTGATTTCCTCCATGCTGCGTCCCTCTACATCCCTCAGCTGTTCCTCATCAGATTTGTGATCCAGCTTCATCAGCCCTTCATCAGCTTCATGCCCTTTCCTGGACACTCTCCAGCACCTCAGTAGCTCAGAGTCAGTCATTCCAGCCTTTCCTAGAGTTTTTGAATCTTAATATGTCCTGATCTGAAACTGAAAATGAACCCACTACTGCCCTGAAGCACCTCTAGGTATAAGCAGGGTGTTGCTGCTGTGTGGGAACCAAAAAGAGACTTCCACCTGAAGAACAGTCTCTCCTTCACACTCCAGCAAACAAATTGAAAAAAATAGCCTATGAAGAATTCAGATATTAAAAGGAGACAATCTACTTGGAGATATTTTCAGTGTAAAAAGTTCCCAGAAGGAGAGTCAACAAAAGGGCATGTGGTCCCATAGCTAGGGAATTTCCTAAGGACTGAAAAATGCATGACTGCTCTTTTGCTCCGTATCACTGCTGTTGTTTATTAATTCCCTGGATAGTAAGAAGTGGCTAGAGATGCTATTTCCCACATAACCATAGTGTGAAAGCACATGGATAATGCCAGGATTCACCTTCTGTCACTTTACGAAACTGAGTGAAACAGGCATATGATCCAGAACACCTGTAATGCCAGTCAGTCGGCAAAAATGTCTGAAACCTTTAATTATTTCATGAAAGAACTGATTTCACAAGATGACAGTAATAAGCACAGACAACAGAGACATACACAGATTTTAAAATACTGCAGTGTATACTTATGTGTGTGTATATGCATGCCAAACTAAACACGCAGCAGCCAGTTGTTAAAGGAATTGGTTATTTCCCAGTGCCACCAGCTGTCTCCTGCCTCTGCAATGATGACTCAGTACAAACCAATGACCCTTGTGCTACAGAGAACAGTTTGTCTTTTTGAAGTTTGATTTGTCAGCGAGGATAATACTGCCTTAACTTTTGCACTGTCCTCCAAAGCGTTCCTATAGGGCTCCCCAAAACCTGGAGAGCAATGAATCAAAATCATTCAGGTCCCAGTTCCAGTCACAGCCATGGCTGCACATCACATAAAATGACTTTTTGGTTGTTGTTGTTGTCATTCTTTAAAATGTCATTTTCTACAGCAGGGGAAAAAAAAGGTTTCTGAAATTTTCAATCCATTTTTCTACTTCTTTCCTGAACTAACTTGGCAGTCCCAGGTTTCTTATCTCATGCTTCACAAATTAAATACAATGAAAAGACAAGAGCTTTTCATTTCAGGAGGGTGATATCATTTATGCTTTCATTTATTATTTTATTTTATTTTCACTTCAGTCACAACTTCTTACATTTCATCTTGTTACATTTTAGGCTAAAAGAAGTAATCTAAGATGACTATGTGGTTCTCCCAAGCCGTAGCCTGTCAGATTGCTGAATTATCAGTAACTAGTCAAGCAGCACGGTAGAAACAGATCACATATGCCAATTCCTCCCTTCTTGGTAACCATTTTCCAGTCACTGGAGGAAAGGGCACAGGTCCAATCTCTCTTTTGCATGATCAAAGTTAGTTTAGCTCTATAGTTTAGCAGATGCCCTTGGGCACCAGGTGGTCCAATCAATATCAGAGAAACCAATAGTTCTGTATCAATCTGGAGATTATCTGCTCCCTAACTTGTTAAAAGAACACATTCCCTTTTCTTTTCTCCTATTTTAATGAAATTTCAGACTGCCAACTTTCTTTAAGAATAGTCTCAAGGAAAATACAGCAATGAAACTGCTTTCTAAAAGATTGCCTAGAAATCTAATATCATTTGTTGGCATCTGGAAACAAAATGTGGGATGAGAAAACATGTTGAAAATATCCAAATATCATACACATTGACATCTGTGTATTCAAGCTATTCCAATTGGAGCTATTCTGACTTACACCAGCAGGAAATCCTCCCTAGATTTGTCATGTCAACACAGATCAGAAGGGAACACAACCCGTGCTGTCAAAGGCACTTAGAAACACCCTAAAGACAATAACAACAAAATTAATGTCACATAACTACATAGAGAAGCCACAAGTCCTTGATGAATTGCTGAGTGGTTTTATTTTTTTTCCTTTTGAGAAATGAAACAACTGTTGACAAATATTTTAGTGATATCCATCTTTTTCACAATATAACTATGATTCACAGTCACTTGGCCATTAACATCAAAGTATTTATTAACAGTCATGCCTCTAGGCAGAAGTGATGTTTTATGTTTAACGAAGTGGACAGAAAGCCCAATCATTTGCATTCCATCCACATTTCCACAAGACTTTCTTTGTAGCAAGCATTACATCTTCTACATTCCCCAGTTATACCACGGAGTAAGTCAGGAAAAGTCTTTCCCCTACTCACCAGAAACTTGTGAAAATTAACTTATTATTAGTGAGTTGGTTTAAGGTGATTAGCTGAAAAGGAATGTATATGTAAATTCTTCCAATCTTGTTTAGGTAACTGATGCTAAAAAACAGAATGCAGCATAGACAGATGAATATAGATATTTTTCTGTGTATAGCATTACAAAATCCAAATTCCAGCAGCAGCAAGCATTAACAGAAGTAATGACGAATGATCTGCATTTTCTTCATTAAGGTAAGGGTTGTATATTACAATCTAATCAATAACAGAGTCATGCTACTAAAAACGAGATAGGTAATTATTTACGGAAGAAATAAATGGAGTCTTAGGGCTCTTTGCTACCATAATTTAACTTTCCCTGTATTTTGGCTTTTAACATATTTTAAGGGAAAAAAAAATCTCCATATAGACAGAATAAAGTCTACAGCAAACTATTTCAAAACTCGCTATCCTCGAGGAGGATGGCAGCAGATTTGTATGCAGTGACAGCTTTAACAAATCACCCGATAATGGGGTATGGAGTCTGCAAACATGTTGCTTTCTTCCTCAATGGATGGCTTTCCTAGTGCATTCAGGGATTATGCATCCACTTGTCGGCAAGAGTAAGTTGCTGCTTCTCACTCTCTTCAGCTTTGCACAGGCAGCACAGTAAAAAGAATGGGAATGAATCTATTAGTACTTGTGCATCATAAATACATTTGTTTACAGAGTCCCTTGTGCTTTCAAGACAACAGAGTTGCATGATTAAATGCAAAGTAACGCTGTGGAGGAAGAGAAGCCAGACACGCAACTGCCTTGAACTTTTCCTCCACTCCACGAAAACCATATAAAAAACTCCCAAGGCAGAATTCCCTACAGGTATGCATAGGTCAGAGGAGAGTTTTACAGCCAGTTTGCAGCCACTTTTCACACAGGTATAAACGACTGCATAGCATTAAGGCTGTGCTGAGCAGATTGTGTTGCTATTATATAAAACACCAGAGCTGTTTTTGCTTTTGATGATGCTCACGAAACAAGGAAATCAGCTTTGTTCTGAAAACTCAAGCAGAATGCTTGTGCCTAGCAGAAACAAGGGAAGCAAGATAAGCTCTGAGCTCTGTGCTATATCTAAAGAGTTGTTTTCCTGGAACAGTTGCTTTTGAAGGACTTGATTGCATTTCTTGAGCATCAGCAGTACCTGGTGGTGGTGTCACCGTGCATGTGAAAAAACCAGCCCCACAGCAGGACGTGCTTCACCCTCACATGTGAGCATTTCAGGCAATCAAAACTGGGTTGTCCAAGGGAGAGGGGCAGCCCACTGGTGACATTTGCCCACTGGTGACATTTGCTGTGTCCCACCTTGGCAGTGAGTTAGTGCAGGTTTACCTTCTCTCATAGTGCAGGCAGCAGTGTCATGAGAGATTTGAGGCTGGAAAAGTCTCCCAGCACCTGGAACCAATCCCTCTATAGCTCCTCGGATTGTAGATAGCTTTAAAACTGTCCTTTGTGCCCTAAATATAGAGTAACCTACAGAGAAAGGTATTAAAATAAAGGACCTTAGTGGCAGGGTCATTCATGCCAGAGAAGGGATTTCTCTTCCATTTGAGGCTGTTCTGCACTGTGATGTTCGAGGGAGATCTGCTTGGTAGCAGATGAGTGAAATTATGAGTCAGGTGGCTGCTTTCTCTTTCTACTCAGCCAGGCAGGATGGCATGTCAGAGCCAATTTTTCTCCTCAGGTCTATGTACATAAATAGCAGTATTTCCTTCAGTCCAAAGGGCAGAATTTAGTTCTCCTTTATATCACCTCATATTTACAATTAAACTGTCAGCAACTCGTGGCATGGGATTTTCACCCAGTCTGTAGTCATTGTGACCACAAAGGCACCCACATCCACTCCACCTCCAATGTCACTGAAAGCTCAAGAACTGTGGATATCTTCCTCTGTGAAAGCTGATGTTACAAATTCCCCAAGGTCCCTCAAATACGATCCTGGCTGTGAGAAATTGCCACAGGGCGATTCAAAGTAAATTCTCTAAGTAATTCAGTTGCCTAATCACAGGTGCCCCAGGGAGTCTGGGGGATTCTGAGCACTGTGACAGAAATGTCACAGGACCAAAGGCTTTTGGACCAAAAGACTTTTATGACCAAACAGGACAGCCCAGTGGAGAGACAGCTGGAACACAGCTCAGATATGCTTTCATATAAAAATAAACCTGAATCCCATCTAGGGTGGTCAATCTTTGCACTGACTTCTTCACTGCATTAGGTGCCCATGGTTTTATTTGGAGTGGGAGGTAGTCTACTAAAAATAGATTTAAGAACCTATGGTGTTTTCTAAAAGACAAGGGAATATTGCTGAAAAACACACTCACCAATCCTTGGCTGTACCATTAGATGTCCATACAGCTCCAAAAATATTGGTCAGAGTCTGAAACTTCTTACAAAGTAAGTAACCAAATAAAGTAACATTTTTATATGGTGAGAAAGCCCTGTGTTTCCTTTCTGTGGTTTTGATATAACATCAAAAATAAATAATTAATATTTTCTCTACATCTATTATTCCATCATAATGTTATCTTACTATCTTACTTTATGTTATCCAGTGTTATCTTGCTATAGATAAAAATAAAGTAGTACAAAGCCCCCAGGTACAGAAGTTTTAGGCAAAGAGGCATTCCTAACTATCATATATGTCAAAGCAGATGGGCAGAAATTCACCAGTGGGACAGTTTAAAGAGAGTCTCTTGCTTATCATTTTCCCCTTCAGTCACATGGCATTATGAAAGATCAAAACAAGGAGCTCTGAAGAATGCAAACCTTCAGAAAGCCACACCAAAGGAGAAGGTGAAATATAATGTGATTTGCCACTACAGCCATAAAGTCACAAAGTCGTTAGAGAGAACAAATCTGAGTGTTTAACAGCATCAGATAAGCAGGAGAAGCAAGGGGGGAGAAAGTACCTCTTAAATTACCCTTATCCAGATGTGATCAAATTTCTTCAGAAAACACAGAGCTGAATCTAGTTCAGTTAAGCACTGAAATTACAGCAAATGGGGTTACTAAGGCTCCTTCATTTTGAAGACTAGTAGAAATGTCCACTGGAGCCCTGAAATCCTGCACTGATGAGAGGTTTATTAGCATATGGATGGATGCATGGATGAAAATCAGGTAAGTAAATTTGTACTTATAAAAGAAGGAAGATTATTTAGCCCAATAAAAGAGAGACATAGTTTAGGACTGGGCTCAGTGCCCTTATTTTAACACAAATTGACCCAGACTTCCAGATTTTCCACTATGTCAAAGAAATGAAAAAGGCTATGGCCTTCTAAAAATAAATGTGTTGCAGACAATATATGGTATTGATACCTTCCTATAGAAAAACTTCAGACAGTAGCACATTTCATGACTTAGGAAATTCAGTGGAACAATTATGTCTGCAATTACATAAGCCTGTGCTATTTTGACTTTAGCCTAGTTTCATTATATTTTAGGTTTTAACCCAAATCATCATAGGTTTTAATGACTTTAACAGATATCCTTTCAATTTAAACCAATGTCATCAAGAGCTAAATCAGGTACTTTGTGCTCATATGATTAAAAATAGATTTCACAGACCCATTCAAGTATCTTACCTTTACAGCTGAGAAGGAGTAAAGTCAACAGCTTGTGCCTAATAGGAATGCAAGAGAATTAATTAGAAAGACATTCTTCACCCCAATTTGGATGACTGCTCACCAAAAAAAGTTTGTCAACTTCTTGTTTTGTAATACCTCAGTCGCTACAAATGAGACAGTGAGACAAGCAGAGTAAGAAACAGGGTTTATTATATTGTGAAGTCCAGCCACATGAAAGATATTGCCCATGAACTAAGATTAGAAAAGTGATACATCTATGATATAGCTATGATAAAAGTATTTGCACCACAATTACTGTTTTCAAAGAAAACTGAGTGGTTCCAAAGCCATCAGCTTGTAGGTAGAAAAATCACTGTTCAGTTAAGCAAGGAATGGATGTCTCTGACTTAGTGAGGTGTTTGTTGCATTTGCTCATCCCTGCTCACACCCACTGCTGACCCATGATGTTCATGTTTTCAGCCCACATGAAATACCCAGTTGTCTCTGTAACCTCAACACACTTTTCATGCCTGAATTTTTTGCAAGGAGAGCAAAGTAGAACACAACACACATAAATATAAGACACAGTCCTACCTATGTTCTCATCTAACAGCACCATCTTTTGTAAATTCTGCAGAATTTAGGTGCAGAGATTGTTAGTTGGGATCTAATCCTGGTATAATCCACAGCTGATGGTGACTGCCAGCAAAAGTCTCAATTTGTACCCAACAATGCCTTTAGGAAACGTGTCATTAGGCAAGAACAGCCTACTTATGGGAAACTGTATATCAGAATCTATCTGAAATATCTGTCCTCTCTGAAGGGTAAATCAGCCCAGAAATCTGCCCTAAAACTTGACACCAGGAAAAAAAAAACAAGAGGGAAAAAAAAAAGTTTTCAAAGGCATCTAAATTACTTCAATTCAGCTTTCCACCATATCCAAACAGTGACATAACTGGAACAATTTAATAAGCTACTAAACCTTACCATTCATTTCCAGTCCCCCTGCCCTCCAAGAGTTGTGATCCTGTCAGCTGAGAATGGACAGAGAAAGTGCTTCTGTTCCCCTTTAAAGCAAAAATAGAACTGCTGAAACCACCCTCCAGACATGTATGCAGTTTCCAAATGTTAACCCAGATCCACTTCCTGGCATTTGTTCCTAACATGTTTCCAACCCATTTGAGACAAGATTATTTTATCCAGCTCTTTTTAGCCCTGTTCCAGAGTAGCAACCATAGGTTTCTTCCATGTGCACAGCATCTGACGTGGCCCTGCCCCACATGGTGGTTCCTACGCATTGCCATGATTACAATCCCCAAGTTTTCACTTTCCATAAAGACATAGTGCCACCAAAGGCTTATACAGCCATGATGCATAAAAAACTCATCAGTACTATAACATCAGCGGGCATCCACAGAAAAGGTTTACTGCAGAAGCACTATTTTATGTAGCCTGATCTTTGCACACAGTTTGAGCATGATCCTAATATCATGAAGGCATGAGGATGTATCTCACATGCCACACTGCAGTCAGGAGCACAACAGTATTTGAAAATGACTTGATGTATCACCTGTGGAGAGCTTGTGTTTTCCAGGTATAGTAAACAAAGCTGAAAAGTAGAAGGAAACTGAATATTCAGCTTTGCATCTGTTTGGGTCTATGAAAGACTACTGTGTCCATGTTATTCAATCTCAGTGCAGTAGCACTGCAGAAAAAAAAAAGCTGCAATAAATTTGGAGAAAGCCCTGTAAATCTCAAAAGTTGGAACTGTCCTTAACCTAAGACAAATGAACTCAGATTCAACTCTCCACGTGACAATTCATAGACAAATGACAGTGAGAAATGATTAAACATGATGGTGCAAAACATTACTCTGGGGCATCCCAGGCTGACCCCATGGTCTTCTGCCCAGGAAAGCAGAAATTTGGTTTGGTACTCCACACAGGGGAAAAGGATGCTGTTATTCCACCAGCAATGTCTCAATAACCTGCTAGCCTTTCTGAAGTACTTCTCTGCACATACATGATGCTTTGCATGTGTTTCTGATGCATGTTTTGCCCTTTTATTGTACCATATATTGCAATAAAACATTTTGCATATTAATTCTATTTTAAGTCCTCAGTTTCAAGTTTTCAGACACTCTTGCTGGCACTTCAACCCTTTAGGACAGTCTTGGCCCATCCTCTGTGACTTATCTTGCTTTGTTGTTCTTACAAGGGACAGTGCACATTTGTACTAAAATCATGTCTCAGCAGATTATATCCCTTCCAGAGCTGTAAGAACAACCTGTATCAACCTTTAACTTGCTCAGTGCAATATCCAAGGGCAGACTAAGAAAAAAAAAATCTTTCTATTTCTCAACAGCTTCTTCCCTGAGGCAAGCAGGAGTTAGCAATGCCCTTCAAAGTATAGATGGTGCCAGGATGACACCATTCAGTGCAGGAGAGAAGTCTGATTTAGTCTGTGTAATGGGTAACAGGACCATATCTACTGAAAGCACAAAGGAGCCAGTTCTAGTTCTTAGAGCACTAGTTAAGGACTTAAATGCTTTTGGATTGATTGTACTTAAATCCTTGATATTCCATAGAATTGCTGTGGAAACCTTGGTAAGTCTCTCAGGATAAGCTCCAGCCTAGATCAGGCTCTAAGGCAGCTCTTCAAAATATCAGCTCTTGGCAGCAGCAAAGAGGGTTGAAGCAGGAGTTGTGACCCCAGCAGAGCAAATTCTAGGCAAAACAGGAACTGGGACAGGGCTCTTGTCATGGTTCAACCCCAGCTGGTAACCCAGCCCTGAGAGCTGCTCCCTCCTCAACAGCGAGATGGGGGGAAAGAACAGGAAGGGTAAAAGTGAGAAAACTTGGGGGTTGAGATAAACACAGATTAATAGGTAAGAAAAAGCCACACACACAAACAAAGCAAAACAAGGAATTCATTTCCTCCTCAGCCACCCTCAGGAGAGCAGAGTCCTTTCACATGTCACAGTGACTCGGCAAGACAAATCCCATCACTCTGAACATGCCCCCTCCTTCTTCCTCCCCTCAGCTTTATCTGCTGAGCATGATGCCGCAGGGTGTGAGAGAACCCTGGGGTCACTTGGGGCCAGCTGCCACAGCTGTGTCCCCTCCCAAATCCTTGTGCACACCCAACCTCCTCGCTGGTGGGATAAGGGCAGAAAAGGCCTCGACGCCGCGTAAGCACTGATCAGCAGTAATGAAAACATCCCTGTTTTTGGCAAAATTCCAAAATATAACGCCATACCAGCTACTGTGAAGAAAATTACCTCTATCTCTGTCACAACCAGCACAGCTTTATGTTCAGGTCAAAACCCATTTCACTGGAACCGGGTACTGAAAACTTGTCTTTTACATCTCAGTTATTCACCATAGTCTCCCTGTTTGCTGAAAGCACCCAGAACGAGTGGTATCAACATTTGTCTGTGCAAAACATTGTGGTACATTTTTAAATACCAAACAAATGTTTAAACTTCACCATCTGGTTGCAGATACATCAATACAAACAACCAAACATGATACAACTAAGTAAGTGTATTAATCAGTGCCAGATGATTAATTCCCACGTCATTTCCCTGCTTCCCTACTGTTCAGTTATTCCTGTGTCTTTTAGACCCAGACTCCTCCACTCAGGGGTGCTTCCATATGTGCAGGTGCCCACACACAAACACAAACACAAAAGCAAGCATATCTAATTACTGCTAGGCACAGTGGGATTCCAATTCTCACCAAGACCTTTGATTCACCCATATTACAAATTATGAAAAATAAAAACAATGGAAAATCCAAGGACAGGGAAAAAAACCCCACAGGACAATGGTTTTCCAGATGCTGAGTGCCCAAAGCTCTAATCAGACCCCAGGGCACACTGTGTCTGTCAGACTGCACTGCTTCTCCCTTCAATTACAGCAAGGCTGCATATGAAAAGTTGGATGAATATACAAAACCATTTCATCTTTCTGCAGCTCCATTGGCTGGCTCAGCCATACTTTGCTGAACACAGTAAATCCCACAAGCCACCATCCGCTAAGGAAAAGTCCTGAAGTATTTCAAAGTGCAAAGAACCGAGTGACTCAAAGAAAAGCACATCTTTCAGTGGTTTCATTAGTCATATTTCCTCCCATTGCACCTTTTTTTTAATTCAGTGAAGGGTCCATAATTCAAAGGAAGCATTTCTCATTATCATATCCCAGCCTGAGAAAGAGAGGAACGTAAAGCAGAAGTCAGCTGGAGAGATGTGTTTTCCTCATCCTTAACTGTCCTTTACTATTTTGTTTCTCATCCTCCCAATCCTTTGCCAGCTGACACTCCTGTTTTGGCAGAAAAGTTGCCTGTGTAAGGATCAAGAATCGAAACTGAATCCCTCCCTAAATTTCCCTGTTATTACCTATTCGTAACAGGGACTACAAAAACATAAAGCTGACAGCCAGAAACTGTGTGGATAAGTGTTTCTCACCTCCTCTACAGCTTCTTAAAATATGTTCCATGTGAACTGTAGGAGAAACAATAGCCAGTAAATCTTTGATAATTGTTGAATACTTCCCTGCACTGTATGTCTGATATAGATATAAAGCCACAGTCTCTTCCATAAACACTGGCAAGAAAAGTATTTTATCTAATGCTAAGTGAATTTACCAGCAACAACCAGCAATAAAATATATGTGCACCACCCTTTCATTCTCATATAGCTGAAAAATTTCACATACACAGAAAAGAGACTTCTTTCGTTTACTGTGTGCACATTTGAATTTGGCTTTCAATGGGAATCAAAATTTCTGAACTCAAATGTCAGAATCATCATTTAAATAGCTGAATAGCTAATTTTCCATCCTTTCTATATAGTTAATGAGACAGGTGTCTTCACTGTCACCTTCTCAGACAGCTATGTCAAAATTATTTTTTTAATTGATTTAAATATCAGAGTTCTAAACACAGAGCAAGTACTGAGTTCTTGAAAAAAATCATCAAAATTCTTTTAAAAAAGATTTCTTCATGAATCTAAATATAAATACACTTCATTCTGGCAGCAAAACTTGATAGATGCTACAATGTAGGTGAAATTTTCCTTTTTGAGAGAAGGCCTACACTGATAACCAAATTTTTCAGATTCTCTGACTTCTGCTCTAAAAATGGAAGTGTTTTATGCAGTATCATTTCCAAGAAAAGTGAACCAATTATATCTGACACATTCTGCTTTCCAGCTTGCTCTTCTTTTCTTGGAGAGTCATGAAAAGGAGATGTGTGCCACATAATGCTCTTCCCTGCTCAGTGGCTGCGTTGTCCAATCAAGCAGGTGATGGATGTTCTCAGGTGGTCAGATTGATCCCTCTGAACCACTGCAAAACAGCAGGGCCATAACTCACCCCAAAAAAGAATGAGTGATGAAGAAGAGACACAAATGGTACCTGAAAGTTATCTGCTCTCTCCAGTGCCACTTGATAATGAATAGAGACAACAATGAAAAAGGAGGAGAAGCCAGCTTGATAACCTGGTTTGGCACAAAGTAATTCAAGTGTAAACCAGTTTAATCACGAATCCTGCACATGCACCTCATGACAAGGAGTGGAAACCCATTACTCTGGATGTAAATGGCAGCCCTGCAGACAAAAGTGACAATACTCTAAGATTCTCTTTTCCTCATCAAAGCACTTTAAATATGTTAAGATATTTCCTCAACAAGTAACTCTTGCGTATGGGAGCCTCATATCACCACTACTTCAAAGCAGAGGTTTTTGAAGCATGTTCTTGGCTCTCACTAGGAGAAATCACTCATGTAACAAGGATGCAAGGTGCAATTGCAGCAGATGTCTACACTGCATCATATCTATTTAAATGAATTCAACACCCACTGAATTACTTTGCATATTAAGTGAACAAAGTTGTCATTTTCATTTGCCTTTAGCTTTTCCCTGCAGATGATCTAGGGCATTTTCTCTGTCACCTTTTACAGGAGCATAACGTGGATACAGGGGGTTTGGTGCCTTCTCTAGACTTCAAGAATGAATAGAGGAGGCACTGCAATCTCTCTGCTTGAAGAGTGTTAAACAGTGTTCCCACTCTGCACTTCTCAGTTACCTTCCTCTAAACCACTCCAAAGAGCATGTCAGTAGCTAATGGAAAGCAATCTTCAGCTTTTTTGGACTTGCCTCTCCTACATTACTTCCCCAGAGATCCACATCTCCTCCAAGGAGCCAATGCAGCCAATAAGCTTGACTAACCCCACAACACAGCAGTACCAATTGCTCAGTGCTCCTGAAATTCAGAATACTTATGTGAAGGCTTATATGGGTGTATGTACTGTGTCTAGTGCTTTCTCATACTTTCACAGGCTGATTTTCAAAATTTACGACTCTAGCTCTGGAACCACAGAATCACAGAATCACAGAATTGTTTGGGTTGGAAGTGACCTTAAAGGTCATCTAGTTCCCATCCCCCTGCCATGGACAGGAACATCAGGGAATCTTTTGTTCCATTGAAGAAATATGAGGAAGAAGGAGACGAGTTTGTTGCTTGTCACGGTTTAATCTTGGTAAACGCTGTCAAATGTCCACTCTCCACTCTCTGAATGTCCCTGCTTTTCCTTAGTGACTGCAAGAGTAAGTTGGAAAAACAACTGGGCCTTAACTCCCAAGCTTTAGACAGCTGAACATAAGTAACTGAAATGCCAACCACACCTTAGGAACACCATGGGAAAGAGTCATTAAAAATAAAGGCTTGGAATGATCTGGAACAGAAGCCTTTCTGTGATGTTTATGTGGCAGTTGCATGGGGCACTGCATGTGGCACTGAGACACCACTGTCTCCACTGTGAAAACTGATTTCCAAATGGTGCAGACACATCCAGTCCCTCTGCCACTTTTCCAGACAGCACCACCATTTTCCAGGATCAGAATCCTATGCATTTCATATGAGCACTGATAGGGGGAAAAAGTTTTACTTGGGGGAAAAAAAAGTAACAACCTTTATTTTAAATGAAATATTTTTAAGTGGCAGCAGGAGGCTATGGTTCCTGAAAGCTGGCAGTGGAGACTCCCTTGTGAATCTGAGAATATAAGTGCCTTTGCCATGTGTATAAATGACCTTTGGTTCTGCAAGAAAACACCTGTGCATTTCACTTTAATATTTGTCTGACCACCATACTTAGACAAAAGGAGGGATTACGTGCACATAAAAGATACATATCAGTATATGCATATTGAACTGCTCCCTATATAATGTGATTATGTTGCCCTTTCAGCTTCTAAACTGACAGAGAAATTGAGAACTTGACTTTCAGCTGAATGGAAAAACAGATCAAATGTCACTCGCTTTCGAAAGAAAAAAGAAAAATGCATTTAATTCAAGGAAACTGTATTTGATTAATGTATTCTGAGAAGTTCATTGTTGATGTAGGTTAGGCAAGATGGTCTATAGATTCTAGAGGAAGAGATTTGAATACACTATTAAATACAAATCAGATAACTTAAAAAATCAATTTTCTTCAAGGGGAAAAGTTCTCTCAAGCCAAAAAAGATTCAACTAATTATATCAAGAAAGTGCATGTAATGCACTGTATATGCACTAGTATGGATTTTTTGTCTGTTCACAGAAACAGGCGGGTAGAAAACTACGGGAGATGAGCACAGCCCAACTCAAAAAGTGAATTTTATGGCCTTTTGCAGATATATGACTTTGACCTAAACTGGGGTTTGATCAATTTCCACATTGTCATCATTCTCCAAAGAAGATGAGAGTAGCTATAACTTATAAGCGGAATCCAAAGCAGAAAAAGATTCCTTATCAGATGGAACAGGGACAGTTCAACAGTGAAACCTAATCATGGGATGAGACATTATAGGGATGCACTTAAGCCTTAATATTAGATATATTTATTTAAGATGTAGCATTTCACATTTTCTTAAATGCAACAGCCCAAATTAAAGCACACTTTTCTGAGTTTCAGTTTTGCTGAACCCATTCCCTCCCTTCATAAGACATCATAAGGGATAAAAAGGATATTCATTCACCCCAGAACAGTTTTCCAGCACCCTCAATCACAAAATGAAATGGAGAAAGCATTAGTAACTGTATACTACTACCAAGATCTCATTGCTAATAATCATCAACACAGGCCTCATTAAGGAAGTCAACCACACCTCTGTGCCATTAAAGATTCAATAAATATGACACCTGAAGATGGCAATCTGGAAGGTGCAAGAAAGGTCCTGAATTTCATAGGATCATTGACTGCAAGCTGCAGATGGCTCTGCAGTCTATACTTTACCTCAGCCATGAGCACCTCATTGCACTACTCAGGATACTTGGGAAAAAAATGGTCTTTTGAAATTACAAGGAATGTCCCAATTATCAAAAATTCAATTGATTTCAAACACCAAAAATGTCAAAGAATGAAAATTTACTTCTGAGTCTGGGGCAACGACAATGTCCTCATCTCCCCTTTAACATCTACCCTGCAAAATACAAATAAGAGCCTAGAATCTGTCATTTACTACAGAGCACAAACCTTAGAAGGCTAGGGGAAAGGAGGCCTTAAATGTAATAAATAAAACTTTCTTTTATTAAAAGGGGGGGAAATGTGGGTAAAACCTCTTTAGTTAACTCTCCCTAGTTAGTATAAAAGTACTTTGATTGAAAGGTGTCTGGTATGCATTCTAGGGAGCAGACATATTGATCCACCAGAGACATCTTGCAATTGCTATATAATAATATTTTAAGTCCTTTTATTTCCTTCTTAGGATTCAGCCCCACATAAAAGAGAATGTACCCCTTAGGACTGGACAACATCTGGTGTATATATAGGGATGAATCACAAGGTGGATATAAAGAAAGAAAGATCTGAGATCCCTTGACATAGTAGCTGTTTCAATCCTTTAAGAAGGCTACTGAAAGTTGATCTTAAATGTGATCATAGAAGCCAAAAATTTTTCTAAATTATTTATTTTCTTTATAAAAGAAAAATTTTTCTTCAAAAATAGAGCTGCCATTTGGATCCCCACAGCAGTGGAGCTATTTTCTTTCAAGATATGGTTGCTTCTTAACACTGTAATTAAGTTTGAGTAATGCTGCCACAGTAAATCATGCACTTTACACAATTACTGTACAGAATGTAAAAGGGAAATAAAGTATGATGTGAGCTTTGTTAAACTTAAAATACACTTGACAATCACTTTACTTAATTAGATACATTTGCCTCCTGAAAAGTTGCTGTACTAAAGGTGATGTTCACCTTTCCAAGGAAAATAATCATCTCCCAGAGCCAAAGGCATATATCCCACCCCTATTTATTATTATTACAGTAACACTTCTGTATGAAGCATCACTAGCCCAGCAGCCAGGGGACATTTTTCTACTCCCAATTCTGTCAACGATCTGCTCTGTGTTCTTGGGCTGGTTGTGCCAGCTCAGTGCCTCTGTTTCCAGATCCATTGCTTGCAAGTCTTTTCAATTTGGAAGTTATTATAATACTATGTACAGCATAATAGCTAATAATAATTACTGTAATATACATAATTATATTATGTGCCATGTAGAGAATAGTACTTATAGTAAGAAAACCTCAATACTTTGAGGAAATTAACATTTTGTGGTTATAAACTAACCTAGATTTACAATTCCCCAGGTTTCATGAGTTTCCTTTAATAATTTTAAATAGTGTTTTCTTTTAAAGGACACGTAAGTGTTCTTTTTCTTTGTACATTCACAAGAGATTGGAATATGCACAGGGCTCAGACAATATTGTCCTTTTGTGCAGTTTGGCAGAGCTCCATTTATTTCCATGGGGTTGAATCAATTTACATCAGATGAGAATCAAGCTTTTGTTTTCCCCTACCTTTTAGATACTGATTTATTTTAAGCACCCATACTGATAAAACAGAACGACTCATCCACTGTGGTTTCATATCTGTGAAAATCATTATTCTTCAGGGAGAACTACAGAGAGCAAGTTCTGTTCTGGACTCCTACCAAACCAGTAATGAAGAGTGAGGTCATGGGTTTGAGCATGATGCTGTTGTCTATGCTCCACACAGCTAAGGAGGAAAATGAGCAGCAACTCATGTATTTTCCTCCTCCCCCAAGCCAAATTCTACTAAAAGGGCACCAGATGTACAATTAAAACAACTTGAAAGCTCTTTTAGGTCCGTAGCAGCAAAGTTATGTGCTCGCCTTGTCTTGCAACACATGTCTCCATCGAGATTGCAGGGTGGCCTAGGGTGAGTGATCCCATCTGCACCACCCAAGGAGGATCCTGGATCAATGAGAACCTTCCCTTTGTCCTCAGCAAACCTCTCTGGCTGCTTTGAGTCTTCTTGAAATGGCCAAGGTCTGAACTATTCTCAGAACTTTTAAAGTCTGTCATGGACATCTTTAGTATAGGTTGATTGTAGTCAGAAAATAAAGAGCAGTCAAAAATGTATTAAAAAATCTGATATTTTGTGGCTTCTACATCAATTAAATCTTCCATGCTCCTAAGGTTTATTGCTCATATGTTATTTTCAATTAAATGGTCATCTGAAAAAATGGTCAAAACCCAATTTAATTCCACTTTTCCCCTTTTTTATCCACATGTGTCACTGTGATGAATAGTTCCCTCAGGCTAAAGTATCTATGTCTTCCAGGAAGCACCATTTCATGATATTATTTATTATTTAATAATCTAATTTAATAATTAACAATAGTCTTTAATGTTAGTTATTAATATTATGAACACTAAAACTAATAAAGGCTTATTCCTTAAGGAATCATGTCTTGTGGTTATACCTCCTGATGTGTAACAAATTGCATGTTCCAACTAAGATATTTTAGTTGCTCTGTTTTGGGGCATAGAAGGTAATCTTCTATGTGGCTTCTCCTGTGTCTGGACTGTAGCCACTCTGGAGCCTTTCCCTAATTCAGACTAAAACTGAGTCTTATCTCTTTTGAAATTCCCACCAATCTGTAACCAGGCTCGACATTGGTCAGCATTTTCATGCAAACAATAGAAAAATCAGGATAAAGAATGACAAATAGATGACGTATCATGGAAATTTAGGGATCTCTTTTCCCAGGCAAGGTCTTCCCTCTCTCTGGAATGTCAGTGAGAGAAGGAAAGGAACGATGAACCAGTTCAGTTCAGGTTAATACACAATTTTTCATACCAGAAGGTAAATCGATAAATGGTTGCCTAGATCAATTTTCTGTCATGTCTATGCAACATACTGAGGAAATGTAGCAAGGGAAGCACTTGAGGATGCGGCAGGTAGGAACAGAACTGGCATTTTGATTATTATATCTGGAGAGTTTTGAATTACTAGATATGGGGGGGAGGATTTTTCTTTCCACAAGTGAGACTGAGCTGTGTATTCACCACACGTACACACCACTGCATTGGTTGTTTATGCTCTCTGATTAACTGTAAAAAATGTTATACCATTTAAGTGTGAAGGTCTCCACTAAAATTATAGAAATGTATTTATGGGATACTCAATATGTACAGGAGTTGTTTATTAAGGTCATTGGTATAAAATATACGACTGATGCAATGACTGTGCATCATTACAGTACTGAACATACAATGCACCAACGGGGCACCTTGACAGATGCATGAACCTTCCCTAGACAGGGCTGGGGCTGATGATCAGGCAGTGCATGTGCTGCAGCCTCTTCTGCTGTACATCCCCTGAGCAGAGTTATTAGAGCAGCATCCTGCCCATGCTAAAGTCATCAGGTGCCAGCTCACAGCCTTATAGAGGAAGGTTTTGAATGTTCAATCTCTTAAACCTGCATTGTGAAACTCCAGGAGAGCAAAGCAGATTTAATGTCAGCTTACTGGCAAGCCCACCAATGTGACCATACCCCAAGTGGAAATTACAGCACCTTTTGTATTAACCCAGGGGCAAAGCATTTGTTTGAGAGATGCCAGACCATGGCTACTATCTGCTTCTGCTCCCCCCTTGCCCCTGTAGGAAGAGAGAACAACTGGGAGCCTGAAAACATTCCTGTATCCCAGTGGGTTCATTCTGGGCTTTCTTAGTCCTCTACTATCTCTCCATGCTCACCAAGGATTTTGGTTAACAACTACATGTGTGTTTTGATAATTATAGGTGTGCATTTAAAAATCCTTTTTTTTCCTTAAGTGGCCTGTAACAAAGCTGAAAAGGCAGCTAGGGTTTATTCATGTACCACGTAAAGCTGCTTTTTTGGACTGCTGCTAATTTCATATTATATTATCCTGCATTCACAAATAAAAGCAGATATTTCTAGGGGGGCGGGGTTGTTTTGTTTTGTTTTTGTTTTTGTTTTTTTTCCAGAGCCGAAAACCAAGGAGAGTCTAAATTACTGGTTCAGACAAGCTGTTAAAAGTAAGAACTCCTGGAAAAAAATATCCAGCTTGCACTCTGATGCCATAATTTTGCAATCATCCTGTTTACAGACTGGGACATTCAAATGAAATCAGACCAGTGGGCCATGACCACAGCTAAAAATAAAATTGCAAGAAGACTCTGTAAAGCTACAGCTCTAATCCCTACAGAAAAAGGTAGGGCACCTTTTTCAATTTCATAAGAATTTTAAGAACCCCTCTCTCCTTTTAACACAGCTTGAGACTTAGGAAAATACTGCTTTTAAGAAACTGTCCCACCGGAACTCAGGCCAGATACAGGGGCAGAGCACAGCCTAACTTCCCTGGCCTGTCACCAAAGAGAAAGGGTTTATTAGAGCAGGCAGAGGGAGAGGTTTGACAGACAGCTGGCCATCCCAGCACTCCATTATGAAAGACTCTGTTTGGCAGGATGCTTTGTTTGAAAGCAGTGTTTGTGAAAGCAGCCTCCCACCACCAGCACCTGCATTAACTATTAGTTTTATGAAGTACTAACTGCTTAGCAATGTCATTGACACAAAGCAAGCTTAGTCCTCTTCCTACTTGAAGGAGAAAGAAAAAAACAACTCCTGGGGTTATTTAATTTTTTTCCAAACATATGCTGTGAAAGGCCTCACAGCAGTTTGAACAAACTCTCAGAGCTGCAGCTAGAGGCATGCTGAGACCTCTTTTGCAAAGAAAAATCTGAAGCCTTTTTGCTTTCATCAGGAGAAACAATGAGCATGGAGCAGGCTGAAGTACAGTAAACTTTGTCTTGTCTGGGCTGCCATGAAGGTAGAACCAAAGAAGACCTCAATAGTATAATAGGTGTATTTTCTTGTAGTAGTAAATCCAGGCACAACAAACACATAGGAGGTTAATACAGTTTTATTACCAGAGCTCTGGCATCTACACCTCTCTCCAACAGCCAGTCCAATCTCCAGCTGCTCTGTGGCTGTCAAATTAAAATCATCATAGAATAACTGAATTATTTGTGTTGGAAAGGTCCTTAAAGGTCACCTCATTCCTGCCCCCTGCCATGGGCAGAGACACCTTGCACTAGACCGTGTTATGCCAAGCCCCATCCAACCTGGTCTTGAACGCTTCCAGGTATGGGGTAGGCATAACTTCTCTGGCCAACCTGTTCCAGCATATCACCACCCTCAGAGTAAATAATTTGGTCCTAATATCCAATCTAGACCTACTCTCTTTTAGTTTGAACTAGTTACCTGCTGTGAAGCACCAGTTCATACACCAAAGCAAGGTATTTCTATATTTTTATTCCAATTTGAGCATAGTAGGCAGCTTGGTGGTAACCCAGCTGGTTCCTTGATTATCAAAACTTTATTTACACATTTTAATAAAGGCATAATCATCCATTGGTTACAAATTATATAACTTTTCATATAATTAGTACCTCAAACCTCGGGTTGCTGGTTCTACCTCTTGTTTCTCATGTTAATTGGCCCACAGGTGGAGTTCTTCCCTCAGTTTGAGTTGGGAGGCCATTCTGAGTAGGTGATCAGTGAGTTGATGGTTGCAATCTCCCATAGCCAGAATTACCTTTCCCACATGGCTCAGTTTTCGGTGGCTGATGTCCAGAAAGCCTATTTTATCTTGGGTTTGCCTTTTTTCACCTTAAAACAACATTCACAATGCAATTGTTTAATTATAACTGCCCAGCTATAGCTACTAATTAACACCTGAAAACAATTGCAAAGTTTGATTTACATCTTGAGGGACTCCAGTCATTTTATACCACTATCACTGAATGTCCTTGTAAATAGTCTCTCTCCATCTTTCTTATAGGCTTCCTTCAGGTACTGGAAGGCACCTATAAGGAAAAATCCTCCTCATGGAAGGGGAATAATAAAAATAAGTCTAGATTTCTGCCAATGGACTTCTACTTCCCTACAGACATACCCAAAGCTCTCGGCCATTCAACTTATATTATTTAGAGATTCCTGAGCAATGCTGTCAAAGCTGTAAATATTTGGGCCCCTCTAAGTGGATATTTTTGCCTTTCCCATGCTTAAGACTAAAAATGATTGAGATCCATATGCAGACTTGTAAAGCTTTTGTGTTACTCTTTCCTTAAAGGTATGTTTGAAACACATCAAATCATTGCCCAGTACTCCTGTCCTCTGCCAAAGGTACAGCTACTTTCCCCACCACACCCACACCCACACCCACACACATAAATACAGCACACAGGATGTGCAGACAAAAATGTAAACTCGCTGCCACGTGAGGGAGGATGCTCCTTATCCCCATCTATGGTGAGGCCAAGCAAGCGTGGCCATTCAGGAAGGAGACCCCAGACCACTTCATGTGGAGTTTCTCTGCCTTGGACTAGGGCATGGATGGGATGCAGGATAAAACCCACAGGAGTAGGGAAGTGGTTGGAATGAATCAACACTTTATTCAGTAGCAAAATGTGGCCATCACAGCCAACTTCAGCATTCAGTCTCTTGGTGGACTGTATTTATGCTCTGTCTATGGTTAATGAAGAGACAGCATCTGTATCTAAATCCTGGGACCAGCAGGTTCTGCAGAGCCTCAGGGCTGGGCACTGGCCACAGTCACATCCTCCCTAAAACTTGGGAATTTCCCCTCCATCTTCTGGCTCCCCTGGAGAGAAATCTCTGCAGGTTTCTAGACACACTCCAGAGCACCTCCAGAATCTAATCCATCTTGTTTATCCTAGACACCTATCCTACAAACTGAACCACCCACCTATATTTCAGTTGACTGTAGACGACTCACTGGACAGCTAAACTCAGCTGAAATGAATTCCATCTGAAATGTTCTGCAGGATTAGACTCTATGTTACAATTACATGGTATTGTAGGAGTTTGAAGTGTTTTATCTAAATTAAAAAAAAAAATCAAAGAAAAAGTATAAGAATTCATGCTTTTAAGCCTAAGTCCCTAAATACACCAAAGCTGTGATTTTTCAGTAATCCATTTTCTGCAGTGGTAGGAACATGTTGACTTCCTCTATTAAGTATTATAATTGGTAAGAAAACGAAACAGAACAGAACAAAAGGTCTTTGGCTGCTGTGTTAGCTATCACCTCCAAGAATAATTTTGATCTTGCAATTGTAATAGCCAATCTACAGCATAGAATTTATATAAGACATTTTTTGGCTGGTTTATGAGAGAAAAATCTTGGCATTCTCATAAACATCCGTATATGTGTCTTAAAAGTAATGTTCATAATTTACATAAACTAAATAAGGTAAATTGGAAATTTCAGCTCTCAGGCAAAAAGTGTCTAAGAGGCAATTTCAGATTGATCTAAATGCCAAAAGGACTAAAGTCTACAAAAATATTGTCTCTTTCCTCAAAATAATACCTCAAACCTGAGCCCACACACACACACACACATATACACACACACTGTACAGACTTCTGTACCTGTCACCTCCTCCTGTTCCAAACCAGAGAATTTTGTGCCAATGTACTATTCTTTCTGCACTCCAAGCATCTTTTTTAGCCTAGTCAGTTTAAAAGCTGGTCCACCGTGCCTTCCTGCACCTCATTTTGATTTCAGTGCTGTAAATTGTCAGGTAGACCCGTAACAAAAGGTCACACTGTCGAGTGTTTGCCTCCTGGACCGAGCCGGACCTGAGCAGCTCCCAGCCACAGATCCCCTCTGGAAAGCTCACAATTATATTGCTCTAATGCAGCCTGATTCCCAGGTCTTCTTCCAAGATAATGCTCAGGTCAGTCACTCACCATTTCTTTTCTGCCGTGGTGTTGCCAAATCTGGAGTATGCAAATCCCCTTTTTTTTTTCTTTTCCCAATGTGATAATCATTCTCTTTTGTCAGGCACCCTGCCTGTGCATCTGCAGCCAGATAAAAGGAAACCAAATTGGATCAAAAAGATGATTAAACCAAATGTCACTGTTTCACACCCACTTTGACATCTCTTCAAAAGGCTGTAAATTATCAGAGGACTCAGCAGGGGAGAATTGAGCCTGGACAAATAAAGATTCACCGTTCAAGTTTCTCAGGTGTTTTATCAAGTCCTGACTTGGCAAAGGAAAATTAGAGAAATTCACTAAACACAAAAGTGTTTTGAGGGTTATTCATGGGATGTTTTATGTTGCTTTAGTAGCTCGTGGACATTATTTTTAAAATTACATTAAAAGCAAGCAAAGAAAAGAACAGAGTTTAGCCCTGAGGTTTATTCCTGTTAAATATGCAAATGAAATTCATACAGATCTCTAAAAGGATATTTATTGTGTTGAAAATAATAACTACAAGTGTTTCAAAATGGTTCTTCTTTCATATCCCTGTGCTTATGAAAGTCCATTTACTGTAAAGGACAGTTAGTAAAGGTGTGTTTTATTTCAGACTATAAATAGCTGAACTTTGCTAGTTCTCTCAGAGGGACACCATGAGACAGTTGCTTAGATCACACACTTGACGTTAAGGAGCATAAAATCCCAAGCCCTCCAGATAAAAACTTTCTCTTTTTTTCAAAGGTCTTGGGTACTCAGGCTACATACAGACCATGTATTCCTCCTCTTCCTTTTCTAAATATAGTGTGTCTGATTGCATGTTCATCCAATAAGAATCATGAATCAAATATATTTGAAATTGAAAATGAACAAATTTCACTGAAGGTTAAATTTTAAGCACTCTCTCAAACTCCACCTATCAGAGCCACATCCTGAAGTGCTGCAGAGCAAGAAATATCTATTAAGAAAGGAAGGGGTGGGGGGAAAACACCTTAAATCAGAAAAGATTACAAGGGATTTCAAAAAATGTCTCCGTTCTACCACTTATTTCCCATAGGCATTTCGTTGCCTATATTTTTACCACAAATTTCCAATAAATAAACCAAAACATAATCCCATCTGGTTTCTGAGAGGTTTAGCGCTCGTAAAATAGTTGCCCAATCAATCACTGATGTTACAGGAATACCAGACATTATTAAGAGTAACATGAAAAATGAGCAGGAAACCAACTTTTCAAGAAGTTTGGAGTTTATCTGGCTTTCTCTGTTTACTAAATTCCAAAGTTATGTAAATAACCCCTACAGATGAGTTAATAAAAATACTACCCTCATCCTGGTTTCCATTTCTGATGCCAAGGAAATTTCTTATGCTCTGTAAGAAATGAGACAGGCTGGTGAGAAAGCAGCTCACTGTACCCTGAGGTCTGCTTGAAGGAGCAGATACTGCCAGGCTGACACAGAAAAGAAGGGAGTACAGAAGCACTGAAGGTCGTATGTTTAGGAAACAATGTCCCCTGACTAAACATTTCAAAGTGAATAAACCAGCTGACTAAACATTTCAAAGGAAGTAAACCACCTGTTTCTGAAGATATGAGGAAAAAACACACACACATTTTCAAGATGAGAGGCAGAATTCTTACATGGAAAATTAGAAAAATTTCCTTAGAAGTCTGATGGCATTTCCCCCAAGTGGCAGGAAACAACTGGCTTGGGACAGCCAGCTGAGAGCCCCATCACAGCTGCTCAGAACAAAATTTCTCTCAGAGCTTGGCTAGGAGGATTCAATTTTTCCAAAATTGAAATCATAAAGTATAGGAGATATAAAGCATTTGTAGAAACTCCAAGGTACATCATCAGTGGATGGATGTTTGTTGCTGGCACCAAGAGCACACAAAGACAGGTATAACCAGGTGGGACCTGTGTGGCCAGTAGGTTTTGTCCTGGCAGAATACAAATGGTGGAAACAGGTATCTCAGCTAGTAAACAGGAAACACAGAGTTGTGGAACATTCTGAGCTGGAAGGTACCCACATGGATCATTGAGTGCAACTCCTGGCTCCTTGAGGGCAGCCTGAAAGTTAAACCACGTATTCAAAAGCCAGGAGGTGTTGTTCAAACACTGCTGAACACTGAAAAATCTCTTCATGGAAAGGGTTGTCAGTTACTGGAACAGGCTGCCAATGGGAGTAGTGGAGTCACCATCCATGGAAATGTTAAAAAATTTGTGGCTATGGCACTTGAGGACATGGTTTAAAGTGAGCATTTAGTGGTAAATCACCATTCAGGGTGGCTGACAGCTGGACTTGGTGATCTTAGAGATCTTTTCCAACCCTAACATTTCTATGATTCTATGAATTATGAAAGAAATATTTTCATGGTTTCACTTTGTAGCATGAAGTGCAGACTCAGTCAGAAAGACACAGAGGTTGATATTTTGTAAGTCTACATGAACATGAATGCAACCAGAG
>VWYP01019106.1:55790-69328 GCA_013400435.1 Pycnonotus jocosus | reverse complement strand
TAGGTATAATAGTGTATGTAAAATTGAAAGTACTCAGCAATTTATTTCTAAATGGTTTTTCAGATTCAAGGCAGTCTTAATGTAAACATGCAACTTCAGGGTAAAAAACAAATATTGCCACCCACATCAACAGAAGACCTATTTGAGTGGAAGCTAGAAGAAAATGCAGGTCTTATTCTGAACAAACAGCTGAACTTAAAACTCTGGTGAAGTGCTGTAACAGAAGGAAAAATTGCCTCTTGGCTGCGTACGATTGGTCATTGCCAGCATCATGCACAGATTGTGTACAGATACTGAGCAACTGCATGCAATAATTTTTAGAAGGTGTTGAGATAATAGGGAGAAAGCCAGAAAAGAAATCAGAAGTTGGGAAGGCCAGGAAAACACATCACTAAGAAAACTACCTGTTAGGAAAACAGAAGAGTGTTGTGTTACTGCATATATTTTGGTATGGAAAGAAGATGAGAGATGTCAATGCTTTCATGTATTGTACAAAAACATCAAGAGAAGGAATGCCCGGAAGATGAAGGAAACTTAAATTGTTGAAGAAAATAGAGCATCCTGATGGTGATGAGCCCTTTGAGATTGCTATTCAAGAACAGATGGGAATAGATGAGATTGACACCTATTAGTGTCTCCAAAATTAAATTGGATGCTTTTCTAGATAAGTTGTCATTGGACCTGTTATTCAGCTTCAGTCAAGGTAATCAAAGGCCTTAAAACTCAAGACTTCTGCTTAATGGGGTTTTGTTTGTTTGGTGTTATTTTTGCTGTGATTATTTTTGGTATTGTTTTGGATTTTGGGGTGGGGGGTTTTGTTTGTTTTCTTTTTTGGTTGGTTGGTTCTAGATTTTTGTTAAAGCAGAGAAAACTAATAGGAAACTGATTTCCGTGTATTATTGTAATGTAACTACATGCTTATGTAGTGGTCAAATCAGATTACTAATACTAGCTACACATTTTATATATAACTCTACTATTTTTTACTTGACTTTCATATTACTACTTTTATTTTTTTCTGGAAGTTAGCAAATAGTAATTGTGAACATAATTAAAGTTGCTGTTGAAAGCTAGAAAGAAGTTGATGTGAAGAAGAGGATATGTGACCAGAAAGTGCTTAGTGCAGTAAAGTTTATTTTTGCCTCTGGAGGATTTGGTCATCAGTGTGTAAGTAAAGTGTTACTGAAGTTTTGAAATTGTTATTTTTAATAATCTGACCTAGTGCTGATGGAGCTTTATTTGTTTTGAAGGATTTTTGGTGGAACTAATGACCAAATTCTATGAACTTAAACTGTTTACAGACTCCTCTGTTTTCCAATGAAAACTGACATTAATTGTTTAAAGAAACTGAGCTATTTTTAAAATTATTTTAAAAATGTGTAAAAGACTGAAAATTATTTCGAAGGTGCAGCTAACAAGTTTTGTTGGTAGTAAACTCAGATGTCTTACTGAATTGGTATTTTAGTTGAACTTTTTACCTTCTCAGATCAAAATCCAAAATGTCCTGTGGTAGCCCTTAGCAGAGGTTTCAGTGTGCCTAACTGTGTAATACTGGGTTGGACTTGAAACCCATAATTACTTGGCAAAAAATGTAGGAGCTGATCCTATTCAAGGACAGAGACTTGTTTTACTACCCCTTCTAGGGGACAAAGGGAATCAAAGCACAAGAGGATTTCCTGCCTCCTTAAAGGAGAATATTACAGTCAGTGTCAGCAAGGCTTTGGCTCCTGCAAGTTTTGTACCTAGTTTCTGCCACTAACCGTCCCCAATGAACTCCATGTTTTCTGTTGTGTCTTTCCAGACTTAATTTCAAGCCTGCTAAAGCAATAGTTGCTAAATCAGTTTTTGTGCTCATTGTACCTCATGGTGTGTTTGCCTACATAGTGTGCATTATTTTTCCTCATTTCTTCAAGTTTAACAGCTTGATTATTTCTCTTAGGGATCTTTTACTGCTAAATGGAAATGTGTAATGGTGCTATTTCTGCCACTGTGTTTCTGCTGTATTTCTGACAGTGTTTCCGCTGTCACTACCAAGTCAATCCAAAAGACTAGAAAGGATACTGTAAATTTTAGTGTCTTCTGATTTATGGCTTCATACTGCTGGAGTTCACTCACTTTTTGCATTATTTCTTTATTTCCCTGAGTAAGTTTTCATCAGTGTGTGCATGCAACTCAGCCACAGACCATAAGAAGAGAGCAAAGCTCCTAGAAGTAATCTGTTTCTCTTATATTCTGAGAAAGAAATATAACTGTGGTTTTTATTTTTTCCCCCCAAATATCTGGAAGATGCATTTGCAGTCCCACAGAATTGTTCTTGTGTAGAAACCTGAGGGTGTAGTGTAAGTAATGAAACAAGGGCTAAAAGGTGGCAGATGCACAAACTCACCAAATGGGCACATTCCTTGTGTTCTTTTGGAAAAGAGAAAGAACCCCACATCCATGTCTCCTGAGCTCAGTGCTTGTCAGAGACTAACCTGCTTCTATTGGGATCTACTGGGATTTGTGCTGGGTCTGGTCAGGAGCCCTGTGGAGAGGTGAGTCCTGGTCCGTGAAGAATACTGCAGATATGGGCACATTTGTGTAATTGCATATCAGCTGAATTGCCTAACCCTGAATCTGGTGTTTGGGCTGTTAAGAAGCCAGGGTTTCAGGCAGAGAGTTGCTAGGATGTGTCATCACCCTTTTCCATTTTGCAGTGACTGTGATGTCTACAGTCTCTGCTGCCACTGCCACTAAAGAATACTGCAGTTTCTCAGGAATTAAGTGAGGAAGGAGCATGTTTTCATTTGGGAGGTGCAGTAGTTGTTAGCTACCCACACATACCAATAACTTTGTTCCTCTGATATATGTACCTAAAAAGCAGGCCTTTCAAATAGGTATAGCTGTAAATACACTGTTACCAACTGGCAGTATCTGGTTTTGTGAGAAAATGAAGCTGTTCAATGTTCTTTTTCTTGAACTAATCTAATTCATGCCTCCTAGACTCCAGTTAACCTTTTAATATAGGTTTCACAGTCATAAGAAAAGCTTTAGCACCTTTGGGGATTTTTTTCTTGTGCTGGTTTAAGCTTAGAACCAGGCATAAAATGATCTGATGTTGGAAAGAGGCTGTAACTTGTTTGTAAGATTCCCCTCTTTAGAATTGTCTCAAAGGTATTTTTGTTTCCATATCAACAATCTACCAAAGTAATGTTTGTTTTATAATGATAAATCCTTAGAATTTTAATAATTTACCTCAAGTGTCTGCTCTTTCTTTTGCCCTCTGATGTGCCTTGGCCAAGAGCTGATACTTAAAGTATTGATTATTTCTTCATCTATGAAGTCCTACATTCAGCTCAGCACTTAATCACACTGAGGCTGGATTTTTTTTTGTGCTTGGCACAAGGACAATATGTTCAAAAATATATGTCAGCTCCTCAAAATTAAAAGTTTTAATGCCAGGGTTGACTGAAGTGATAATTGTTTAACATTTTCCTCTCTTGATTACCTCTGAAATCTGAAAATCCTGAATGCTTCCTGAAATTAGTATGATTTTTTCCAGTTCTAATCTTGTTAACTGATTCTTAATTCATTTAGTACTTGTATTTCTTACAGTTTTTATTTATAGCAGCATTTAGTATCTGCTCTAACAACTTTTCACCCTTCCTTAGAGTTCTTCTCTCCTGCTTTCATCCTTTTGTAACAGAAATTCAGGTACATCAAAATTATGCCACATCTGCAGCACCAGCAAAGATAACTAGGTAGGGATTCAAGAGACATCAAATATATCAGACTAACCCACAGTATTGCTGTGTTTTCTTTGCTGGAGAAAGTTAGGCTATATTGCCCAGCCCACTCCTGAATTTCACATCTTCTCACATAAGCAGACTCTTCCTTAGCACTTAAAACTTTGAGATTTGGCTCTAAAATCTCAGATGGAACTAATTTTGGCTTTTTAAAAAAATAAATAAGTTTGTGGCTGTCCTTTGTATCCAATCACTCAGTCTTATTAATTAGAAATTGTGGAGCAACTGTCAAATATATGGGGAGGCAGGGACTCCAGATCAAACAGCAGGCATGGAGTATGTTGACCTCTCCCTTCTTTCAAAGTTTCCTCATTGTCTGAAGCTTGCTCATCTCAAATGCTCAAGAATTGTAAGACAAGTGAAATAGATTCTGAGGCTGTGGAGTCCTGAATCTTTTATAATGCTTTGGTTGTTCCATGTGTTGCTTTCTCAGGGATCACTTGTAATTTGTTCATACTGTTGATGGGAGACTGAAATTTCCTTTCCCATCTCCAGCAATTTCAGGAACAGAAATCGTCAGAAAGATTCTGGGCTTGTGTTAAAAGCATTAAAGCCAGAGACAATCAGGGAAATAACATCTGTAGATGCTTGAGCTGACCTTACTCTTGATCTGCTCCAGTGCACCTCATACAGCCCATGGAGCACTCCCTGTGCTGGTAGAAGCTCAGGCCTGCTTGTGCACAAAGCCCTTCACGGCAGACAAGCTAGGCAAAATTAAAATGTGCTGGTGTCACTTGGCATTAGATGTAGTTTACCCTTTATCCATTGCAGTACAGGCTGCTCATTTCATTAGCCCATAGAAAGCAACCTTCCTTTAAAGTAGGTTGGGGCTTTTATATATCACTTCATCCCTGCTTTACTGCAGTACACAGGGACCCTGGTGGAAAAAAAGCAGTTCTTCAGTGAGTACTAGAAACAATCAGCTCTCTCTTTTTGGTATAAATAGTTGAGGACAGAGAGAAGCAAGCTCATTTTTAATATGTGTTTAGATTGAAAGTGAGTTGCAGTGGAGCCTCGTTAACACCCGAAGCAATTATACTTCCAAATTTTGCCCTTTGGGGACAGAAGAAGGCTGTCAAATGCTGGGCTCCCTGCAAATCAAAAAAGTCTTTTGAGTTCCTTTCATTTTTAAAAGGGTCCCTTACTGAGAGCAAACAACTCTAATAAATGAATAGTAGTTGATGCTCAAAACTTGGCAGAAGGTTTCAGAGCTGTGTAATGGCATTGGGGAGATGGATACACAGCTTTCTGTGCCACATTTGTGGGGAGCTCTGTAGGGGGAGCAAACTGAAATGAAAATGTTTTCATAACATCCTTTTTCTGTAAACGACAGATTAGGTGTGGAGTTCAGTTATCCACTGATCTTTCCATTATGATCTGGGACTGCAGTAATGCAGAGGGGAACAGACAACCAGTGGTTACTTTCTGTATAGAGCTTTGGACAGGGATTATCTTACAAGAATTGTGTGAATGATGTTGGGAGTTATTCAAATTAAATAGTATCTCATTCTCCAGTTCATGAGAACCCTCCCCCTGTTAGGGTAGTGCAGGGAATTGAAGGACTAGAGAAAGACCAGATCTTCATGGAAGGGCAGGTGATCCCACTGATTTATCTTGTATCAGACAATTCAAAATTGAGCCAGAGGTCAGTGCCACAACAGCGCATGAAAGAGTTGAAGTTATTTCCTTAGACATGGCAAATGACTGAGCTCTTGCATTTAAAGACTACAAAATACTTCCTTCCCCCACTTATTTGTTGTCATTAATTAAATAGATTTTAGTTCTTTATTTCATCTGTTATTCTGGTGCCTGCTGACCTGGTCAAGACTGAGGTTTCTGTCCCATCCATCCTGTTCCAACCTAAAAATCTCTTCCTCTCTGCCATTTTGTCATGTCTCCTGTGTTGCAGATCTTGGAAAAGTGTTTTCCACAAGAGGGTATAAGACAGCATTTCGCATTAACCCACTGCCATGAAACTGGATGTTAATTCCTACTTCATGCGTTATCCATACATGGATCATGACAGTGTGCTATCCATCACTGCTTAGGGAAAGAGAGACTGCAGTGAGCACAGCCTGCCTACTGGCTCCAGCTGGGACTCAGGTAAAACACACAGGTGGCTGAAAGCCTGGGCATGGGTGATGGTCCCTTCCTCCTACAGATCTCAGGTGAGTCTGTCACCAGTGCTTAGTCAGCAGCAGTGTCAGAGGCAAGGAGCAACTCTTCCTCTCCTCTTCACAGAGTTCTGGACAGCTGATGTGCCAAAAGCTTTGTGCTGCCTTTAGGAAAACAAAGGTGAACTCTCCTGCATCTAATATTAGATCACATTGTCAAAACTGGTTGTGATCAATCTGTTTCAAGGAAGGAAAGGAAATCCCAGTGCCCCTTGTAAACTTCAATGGCAGTGCTTCTCAGGACAGACATCTAATGGTATATCAGTATTTTTCCTTCCTTATTCCCTGATTTCTAGTTCCCTAAAGGAGTGGAGTTGGTCCTTTCAGCAGCTGACATGTCACAAGCATTCAGGAAGAAACTGCAGGAAGCTGGCAGTGACTTGGAAAAATGAAGCAAATCTGCAGGGAATCTCTTAGCTGATTCAGTGGCTTTTTAACATCTTTCCCTTCCAGCTGGATCTGCCTCCTGGTAGCAAAGGCCCTGTCTAGGCTGAACACATCAGAGACAGCACACCAACCTCTTTAATTTCTGAGAATTAATGAGGTTTTACTGCTTAAGGTAAACACCTAAATTAATGCTGAGGAGCTTTGCTCACATTTCTCTAACTTTTCCATCCTCCATCACCTCTCAGTTATGACTCACTGGCAGGAGTCATAAATAATGTAGTGTTTTTAAAATAACTCTGAAAAAATTAAACTGTGTAGTATAAGATCACTTGTGAAGGAGGAGCTGTGGCAGATGTCACGAGTGGGAATGCTGCTGAGGCACTGTTGTTTTTGGGTATATTTCAAAGGTTTAAATAGGATTAAGGTATTTATTATTATTATTAATGGAAAAATAATCTTTATCCCTCCAGAACATTAGAGATACACTGGTTTTTTATGCCATAGAGGAACACTCTATGGGCAAATACAAGGTTCTTGTAGTCTAAATAGTCAAGCTTGAAGCTTTTGCAGTCTGAGGATTTTCTCTTACTAGCAACACACACTTCTCATTCTGCTGCAACCTTGTTAAGGCCAAAGGCTGAGGCATTCATAACAACTGCAGATTTGAAGTGCCTTGATTTATTGGTGTTCCACATGGGGCACTTTAAATGGACCTTTATTTTTAGAGTAATACTCTTCACAATGTTTCACACCTGGAGCACTATAAATTTGAGGCTCCCAGCTTGCTGGCCATTCTTGAAAACCTTTGGAATATTGATGGATGAATAAATAGCATATGCCTAAGTAAGAAGGTCTGCTTGGTGCTATAGCTTTAAAAGAGGGGGAAAAAAAAAGAAGATAGGCTTTATAGATGGTTAAATAAACTGCCATATTCTGACAGGATAATGCTAGCATCTGATTTGTAGGGCAGGCCAAAGGCTTTTTCTCCTATAAAAATCTTGGATTAAATTTTAAAAAAACCCACCCCCCCCCAACCACCTTCTCTTATCGCAAGAATTCCTAAAAATTTAGTAAGGTAGCATTATGTAAAATACTCATTTTACACTGACCGCTGCTTCCTCCTTTGCCCCGGGTGTGTGTGCAGCACTTTCTGCTATTTGAAGTGGGCAGAGGTGTTTTGGTGTGGTTGCCTGCCTCAATTCAGGACATGTGAGTATTTTTCCCTGCAGATGATGGTCTTCCTGGTGTGTGGAACAGAGCAAGGTCATCTGGAGCAGCCTAAGGAAGGGAATAAATCAATGAACCAAGCAAAGACAGTTGCTGGTAACTGGCTAAGAATAAAGAGTCAGGCTCCAGTATGCAATATTCACTGTCAGCAAATAGAGCTTGAAATCCTCAAGCCAAATGGTGAATTTCTGAGCTCAGGACAGGCTTGGTGGAATTGGAGTTGTTATTGGATCTTGGGATGCTGTGGTCTGAGTGAAGGTCAGCTTCAAACAGTGTTTGCTGACAAGTGCAATAGATGAGTTGCTGTGTCAGCTGGCTTTAATGGACTTGAATGAAATAAGAAACGTTGGACCCTGAGTATTGTTAAAGGTTTTTTGTATTAAGCCATTATCTCTTGGTTTTGTAGCCTCACTGTTTTTGCCTGGCTGGGAGATGGCAGAAAAATCTTGTGGAGCTTTTTCTGACCCAGCTGGTGGGTAAGAAGAGACCTGAGTGCCTGACTACAAGGCTTCCAGCCCAGTGAGTAGCCTGAAAAGAACTGGATTATCCAAATGCACTACTAAAATCCTATAGATACTCTAGGAAGGAAGTAGCACATGTGAGGTTTCTTGGGTGCTTAGTCTGGTTTTAGACTCGTGTTGCTCTTTTATTTTAACTGGCTGCTCTGGTTAGGTAATGCTGCCTTGACATGCTTGCTTTCAGATGTTGGTAGCATGCACTGGACCAGGGCTTGATCCAGCAGAGTAGAAAAGTAAAATAAAATATTCCTGACCTGTTATAGAGAAAATCCCAGATTGCTCCTTGCTGTGCTTGCCCCCGTGGGGCACTGCACTGTTTGTCCATTTAGCCTTCAGGTTCTGGTGTCTGTCCTTGCCATCCCTCATCCATACCCTGACCCCTCCTGCTGTGGCAGCTCTTCTTTGCCCACTGGAGAAGGTGACTAAACTGCCTCCTGCCTTGCCCCCCTCCTGTCCCCAGGGCTCTGTTCAGCTGTAGCCAAAAAACCCACCAACACTGTGAGTTACACACTGTAACAGAAGATGGGCTGATCTCTGGCTGAGCTGAGGGCGGCTGCTTACAGCCAAGCAGCTGCACAGCATCCTCCTGTGAGAAATTACAGGCATCTCCCAAGCTATTACTGCTCTGATGCACCTGGGTGGTGTTCTAGGGATTTCCCGCTTGGCAGGGAAGAACTGGCAATACAAATGAGCTTTGGTTGCAATAAAGAAAAAAAAATGCAGTTGATAAGGATATTATCTCCTCAAACTATGATTTAGGCTTGCTGTTCTGCCAGCAACCTTCTGTGTGGCCTTATGAAAGTTGCTTCTGTCCATCAACCCCTGCCCCCACCCCCTTGCACTAGTGGTCCAGGGCTGGTTTTGTCACATATTGTCAGGATAAATGCAGCTGAGGCCACAAAGCATTGTGGTGGCATGAAACACTTCACTGTCTTGACTGATTGAATCCGATAAACAGGGTATCAAAGTCACCTAACTCACATCACAGGACGTCTCACTTTCGCCTTGATGAAGTAGATTTTCTTAGCTTGCCTGGAAATTGTGTTGATATTCTAAAGCAGAAAGCAAAGCCACCCCAAAGTCCGGCGCATAGAGACAAGAAAGGTTATTTTTAGCAGTGTGGGAAGTGCTGTACTTACAAGGCTAATGCTACCCATGGGACGTGCCTTGCATTTTGCTAAACAGAAGCAGAGCCCTCTTGAGTTACAGAACTGAAGGGGAATAGCAAGCTGGTGTGCTAATAATTCCCATGTTACTATTTTTAAAGTTCTGCCTGCGTTGTCTGTAGCATTGTTACCCAGCAGTGCCTCCTGATGCCAGGTTACTTCAGGCAAAGTTGGTGTTTGCACTTAAATCTATATTAATTTACTTGCTTTTTGTTTGCTTCTCTTCCCCTCATTATAGTCTTATGCACTTGTACATAAGACAAAATAAGCTAAACTTGTAGCCAGAAACTTGAATTTGGCAAAATTCAAGTTTGTTGTCTTGTTCAAATACTCAGAGCTTTATTTACAGAGTCCCAGCACCCTTCACCTTAGTTGCAGGTAGACAAAATGACTTCTGTGAAATTTTTTTTTCCTTGATGGCTCAATGCTTTCCTAGTCAGCTTGTCTGTGAAAACACCATTGAACATGTTCAGGCAAGCCAATGGGTGAAATAATTAGAGGTACAAAGCTCCTTTTTGCATGCCTGCCCCGGTACCCAATGCAGGGTTGCAGGGAGGCTTGGTCCACTGCTGTGGGGCTTGGTGGAGCCTCTGCTCTGCTGGCAAAGCTGTCTGGGAAATCTGGTTCCCTTGCAAAGACTCTGGTGATATGTACCAACAACATGTGAGCATGCCTCTGAAAGGAGAGCTGCTGGAAGAGCAAGCAAGGCTCTTATTAGCAATAAAAGCTGAAACATTTGGGAGAGTCACTCTGAAAGAAAGTGCATTTTCTACAAGAGTGGGGAAAGCCAAAGTACAGCTTGTCCTCTGCAGTAAGGCTGTTTCTTACCCATTCTATGCACAGGGAGATTCCAGCACATACCTTGCCTGTCAGCCTGTTGGTGCTGTGATAAAGCATCGCTTACCTGGAGGCGGCAGGACTGCTGACTTCTGCCGTGTTCCTATAGTGACAAGCAGCCTTCCCATGTGCATGGAGCAAATAGGGAAGGGGGAGAGCAGAAGAGGAAAGGAGGCAGCTCATTTTTGAGGGGCAGAAGGTGTGAGAGAGAGAGGAGGGAGATGGGAACAGAGAACTCCTTACATGTTGAGCAGTCTTGCTGCAGCCTCTGAAGCCCCTTGCTGTAGTCTCCCATCTGCCAGCAAACAGAGGTGTAATATAAAGGTTATACCAATGCACCATTCCAGGCTTCGTTTTTATTCCACAGGGGGTTAAATTATTTATGTGCTGCACAGCAACAGCTGAACCTGCTGTAAGAAGGTACCTTGTAAGGCCTTTTAAAATATTTAGCACTTATAAACAGAACAAAGCAAACATGCAGTAGTAGCTAGTGCTGAGGATGCACTCAATTTTTAAACAGTTAAATTAGGTAACACTTCAGAAGACAAATGTGCAAAGACCATTTGCCTCATACCAAGTGGTCTGCACAGTGACAAGAGACCATCTGGCTGATCTGGATTTTCATGTGGGGCTGACTGCTCAGTTAAATGGACGGTGCTCTTAGAATGATGATCCTGTAGATTCAGCTGCTTGGCAGCTCCTGGATCTGTCTCTTGGTCAGCCACAGTGGGAAGCAGGCACTTTCCTTTATAAAGATGCATCTGCTGTGGGCAAATCTCGCTGTGGTATGTCCTTGTAGACCTACGCTGGAGCTCTCGCTCTGCCAGCTTCCCTCTATTTTCCCTTCTGCGTGGGTGGATGTTGCCAAAGCGAACGGATAGCGATCGTGCTTCCCCCAGGCGAAGAAAATAGAAAACATTCTCTGGCAGCTTTCTTGATTTCTTATTCCAAAATTGTGTTTATCTTATCAATATTCACAGTGCTCTGGATATTCTCAGGGTATCTCATAGGCCGGTGTGAGACTAAGTAGATTCAGGAAAGCTCTGTTCTCACTAGAGGGGTTGTGAAGCAACTGGACTTGCCCAAGATTATGCAGAAAGCACAGGGCATGGGGCTTTGCCTCCAAGTTTGCTGGGTATGTCATTCTTCCTGGCTGCTGCCACAGGGGCTGGCCACAGTGTCCCTCCCACTGTTGCTGGTGGCATCCAGGAACAGTAAGGGGCAACCCTGTGCACAGTTTTACAGCACCTGGGTGGGAGGAGTGGGTATGACTGACTGACCTCAATCTTCCAGGAAAGGCCAATGACTTTTGTAGAAGGTAAAACAGTGATCTTGGGTCCCTGCTGGGAAGGAGATAAAAACCAAACTCAACCCCCAGCTCAGGCCTGGATGCAGGAACAGCCCTGTTTAGAGCATCTCCTCTCTGTCCACTGAAGCCAAGGGGCAGCAATAACTCTGCCAGAGTCAGAAAAGGTTGTTGGCTCTGTGGGTGGACTGAGGACATCTCTGCACCTGGGTCTGGACTGCCAAACACAGGCTGCCCAGGACAGCTGCCAGCCATAAGGATCAGGGATGAGTACAAGGGGGAGAGCAAATGTCCTAGTGAAACACTGCACTTGAGCTTGGCCTCTGCTCACAGCAGGAGGGAAAATATGTGACACTGGATTTCTCTGGAATAAAATTGTATGGACAGCAGCTTGTATCAAGCCAGACGAGCTGTGTCTGAGAAGAAACATGAAGATAGGAACTGATTGTGTGAGAGAGGTGCAGGGGAGAAGCAGGTGAGCAGCAGGGAACAGCCTGAGATGAAATGAAAAAAAGTGGAACAGAGCACAGGCAAGTGATATCAGATGTAATAAAAATCTTGACTAGGACTAGAAAGCATAAAATGATGTGTGGCTGAGGGAAAAGAAGATATAAATATTAGAAATAAATTTAAAATGTCCAGGGCTGCAGAAACAGTGGAAGATAATACAGTAACATTAAATAGAGTAAGCACTAGCACTTATTTGCTAGGATAGATCAGTGCTGTATTTGTTTGAGTAACACAAATATACTTCAGAGTTGCTTAAAAGGATTATATGGCCAGAGCATAGTGAGTGCTGGCTGCAATAGCTGACAGTAAATAATTACAAGTCAGAGGGCTAGAGTTACTAATTATTGACATTTCCTCACCCTGCTCATTGTAAGATGCTCATTTTGGTTACTGGGCTGTATGACTGGGCTGTAATTCTTCATACCAGCTGTCTGCCTCAGGTTGAATGTGTCTGAAAAAGAGCATTTCAAGACAACTGGGACATTTCAAGACAACTGGGATGAGACTTGGGATCATGAAGAAGATGGAAGTGAGGACAGACAATAGGAATATAAAAGCATCCCCTGTGAGCCTAAGGATGAAATCAAGAAGACAAAAGCCCAGCTGGAGCAAAGACTTGAGGCAGGCTTTTAAGGGTAACAAAGAAGGAATCCTGCAGGTATGGTAGCTGCTGAAAGAAATTCAGGGTAAATATGGATCTGCTAACAGAGAGAGGAGGCAGATATGTTTGACACAGAAAAGGGTGAAGTGCTCAAGTACTTGAAAAATAGTTACAAAGAATGCAGGACCCAAATTCCTCCTCAGTGTATAAAGGGGCGATGCCCACAGACTGCACCATGAGGTGCTTGGTTGGAGCCAAGGAAAAAGGACATGTGTACTGCATAGAAAAGCTACCCAGAGGGGTTTTGAAGGTTTTTGGGGTTGAGATAGACAAAGCTGCGACTGACTTGATGTGGCTTTGCTGATAGCCCTGCTGTGAGTGGGGACTGGACTGCTTTCCAGCCAGCACCTCCTTGGTTGCTCTGAAGCTGTGGTGGAGAGTGTTGCTGTGACTGTGCTGGTAAAAGGTACGGTGGCTTTTTATTTGAGAAGATTTAGTGTCTCTGTATTTAGATTTGAAAGGCAAAAGAGGTCAGGTTTTGGGTCGTGGTAGAGGACCCAAAACACTGTCCACCAAAGCAGCCTTTACTTCCAAGTCTGTGATGACAACCTGACGTTTTCCTCTTTGACTCTTACTCTGCTGTCAGGAAGCATGTGCCATGAGCAAAATATCCCCTTTTCCCTGATGCTGCAGATGGTAAAAGAAGCAAACCAGGTTTGGCTCAACTGTGCTTTTTTTCCGAGTGGCAGCGGTCAGCTGCATGTCTAAACTCTGGCAGGGTTTGCATGTATTTTTCCCCATTTGACATCTCAATGTTTCTGACATGCTTGGAGATCTCATAGGATGACAGTCTTGAAAAACACTGGAGGAAACAACTAATTCTTTCTTGGGAGCAGGGATTAAGTTGTACCTCATGCAGAAAAATAAAGGTGAAACAAATAACTGCAAAGGTAAAACCCAACAATTCCATAGTAAATAGATGAGAGAGTCCTGGGGGGGGGGGGAAGACATGACGTAATAAAACCAT
>VWYP01019106.1:1367-55736 GCA_013400435.1 Pycnonotus jocosus | reverse complement strand
CAAAACAAAAATATTTTTTTTTTTTTTTTTTTTTTTTTTTTTTTTTTTTTTTTTTTTTTTCCCAGATTTCAATTACCCTTGTTTTGGCTGGTGCCTGGCAGTCAGTTTAAGCAGGAAAGAGCTCTGCAGCAGTCTTGCACACTGGGCTCTCATTTGCCCTGAAACCAGGAGAACAGCATCTTGATAAAAACAGCATTGGTGTATTTGTAGACTCTCTTTTAACTTAGCAGGCCCTTGGCATGTGAGGAATGGGTATAGGAAAACAGGAAATGTACCTGTGTATCTTCTATGGGGCAGAAATGTTAACGATGTAGTTACAGGAATTCAGAGATGTGGTTTCAATGTAGTCGGTCAGAGAGACAGAGCCCAGCCAAACCAGCTGAAGATCTGAATCTTAGCACAGAGTAGAAGGGTATTCACTTCCTGCCTCCTGAAATATCACTCTTGGCCAACCCACAGAAGAGAAAATCCTTACACAGGTTTAAAGCCAGGAACCAGGGCAGAAAAAATGTGCAGTTCTTGGACTGGAGAAAAATCACCAGGGGAGCTTGTCCTCAGGTCTGTGCAGTTCAGGAGATTTCTATGTGACCTGGAAAAGGGGTTAGCTGTGAGCTGCCAGCATTTGCTGATGGCATTAAATTGCTCAAATTAGTAAGAAGCAGAACCAGCTGTGAAGGCATGTAGACGAACCTTGTAGTAGTGACTGAGCAAAAAAAAAAAAAAGAAATTGCATATGACATTCAGCATAAATGAATTTTCAGGCATGCATGTAAGAGCAAAACAGTTATGACTCCACATATAAAATGAGAGCCCTGATAAGAGCTGAGGGAGCAGGGAGAGATAAAACAAGAACTTGACCTGGGATTACATCAAACACCCAACATGCTGGTAGTGATCTGTGATGGTTAAATAGTTACTCTGTGATGGTTAAATAAAACCAACATATGAAACGTTTGGAGTCATTAACATGTTAGGGAACAAAAAAGAACTTACTAGTTTTGGTAAAATAGAACTTTCTGCTCTGACTTTACTAGATTGGTTTCCCAGGCTTTTTCTTGGAGACTAGATGATGAGTGTTCATAGCCTTTATGCCATTCCCTTGTCTCAGAGAGAGAATGGAGAGGGCTAATAAAGGAGGAGTTTCTTCTCCTAGTATGTCATGTAATTTTTCCTTTGATCTCAAAGACTTGTTCTTCCGTCAAAAGAAGCCAATTTTGCAATATGTGGAGGAGCAACATGAGCCCTCCATGTGAGGAGAACTCAATAGCCCCTATTCCAGTTCATCTCACCCCAAAGGTTGCATGAAGGATCCCTGTTAAATGCAGTAAGCACAGTACAGGTGAAAACTCATCCTGGGGTGAGGTTATAGCTCAGGATTATCTTTAAAAAGTAGGAATCTTCAATAAGATGCAATAAAGAGTTATTGGAAGAATTGAGTTGAACAGCATTAGTGGCAGGAATACTTGGAGGTCATTTAATCTACCCTCTTTCTAAAAACAGCATTAACCTCAACATCAAAACAGCTTGGTCTGGGCCTCTTTGTGATGCAGTGACCGTGTTGAGCAGTTTCAGTGCTCAGCCATGGGCTAGTCCCAGTGCAATGAGCCCTAATGTGGATCACTGTGTCTTGACCAGGCTTGTGAAGAAGTAATGAATTGTTCAAGGTCCATTTTTTCCCTTGTGTTCATTCACATTGCTTGTTTTTCACTGAGGCTGTGATGTTGGCCGTTTATGCAGGACGTTGGAATAAAAGGACAGCTGGGTTTCCAGCCTGTGCTGAGAGGGTTAATGGCAAATATGTGCCAAGCAGAGCACTTCAGGTACTTGAGCCGGTCCTGAGAGAGAGGTGATTGGATAGGACTGACACCCAAGTGCACTCCACAAGGAAGGCTGAGGAAAATTAGCAGCTTTTCCTGTCCATGAGAGCTAGTCCTTGCCCAGCTGTTGAGTGGCAGGACACTGACTGCTTGTCTTGTGTGTTTTTTCTGGTTGCTCTGAGAGTACCTTCCCCAGTAGACATAAACTCTGGACCTTGCTGTCTCCCAGAGAAGCTGAGAGCAGTATGTGGGCTTTAGGTGAAACTTCTTATTGGGTTGGGAAAGGCAGCCCTTGCTCCCTCTGGGTCATTTATTTTCTGCTTCCCTTACTGTTGTGTTGACCACTGCTTCCAAGGTAGGTCTGTATTGGAAGTGAGGGCCAATGTGTGTGGGGATTGGGAGTGGTGTTCAAAGACAGTAGACACATGATTTTATCTTAAATACTTCTTTTGATTGCCTTCTGTGTGGTTTGTTGAACAGGATGAAGAAGCACAAATGAAATCAAATACCCTGGTTGTGTCATGTCCCTTCCTAGTCCCCTAGCTCAGCTTCCCTAGCTCAGATGTGTCCCTGCAGCTTCTTGCTGGTGAGCTCGTGTGGCAAAATTAAGGCTGTGGATGGCCTGAGGCTGAGGAGTGTGCAGGACAGTGTCCCAGGAGCTGGGCACAGGGGGCAGCCAGCTGCCTCCTGCTCCCCAGCTGTGCTCTCTGCTGTGGCCCAAACAAGGGCTCATGGGCTGGCTTTAATGTGTGCAAGTTTTCTGTCACCTGCTCACAGAATGAAAAATTAATATGCTTATGCACTGACTAAATTATGCTGTACACTAATTCCTGAAGAAAATGTTGATAAGCCTTTGAGAAAGGCTTTTTAATATCCTTTCCGAGTGACTAAAGGAATTCCAATTAGACCTTACATGTCATTTTCATTTCCCTTGTCATTGCTGTCTAATTCTGAAAAATGCTTCCATCTCTTCTGCTTTCATGTATCATCTGCTTTTCTTATTTGTCCACCCATAATCCTCGTGGGTGACATGACAGCTATTTCCATGGCAAGAGCATTACAAATTCTAATAATATCTTTCACTGAAGTAGCACTTTTATCCCTGGTGGAGCTGTGCAAAATGAAATTTTATATACATCATTTCATCACTTCATATGGTTTTCTGACCTCACATTGTGCAGTTCCTGGTTACCACATTCATGTCACTTGCTGGAAAAAACCCCACAACACTCCTTTTTTACTTTGTGGTTTGAATCTTAAAAAAATCTTTTTGGCTTGGAAATATGATCTATTTAGGTTTTGGACTGAAAACAAAGCTATTCAGCATAAAAAAAAAGTGAAGAAAATGTCCCTATGTGCTAAAATATTTTTATTTTTGATTGTGTAACAGAAAGAAAAACATCACCCAACCCCTCTGAGTTCAGCTAGACAGCTTTGCTTTTGACTACTTCTATCCCATGCATCTTTACTCTGAAAAGTAAAAATGCATTTTTGTGCTGAAGATTTTATATTAAATAATTGTTTTTTCTGCCATTGAAACACAGCTACTTTTTGCAAGGGGTGTGGCCAGTGCTGAGCACTGAGCTGCAGCACTGCGCAGTAGCTGCTGGGATGTGTGAAGGGAGCACAATGCCCAGGCATTAGGATAGAGAGGATTTGTGTAGGCTGAATGTTAATGACTCAAACTGCAGTTTTTCCAAGGCACTAGGCTCAACCTCTCTCAGGATGGAGGACAATGGACAAGAGTTCTTCCTGGCCAAGTGTCATGGTTTTAGTTCAGCACAGATGCAGGGGGAAGGTTGCTGCTGAACATTAGCAGTAGTTTGTTGGGTTATTTGCGGTACCTGGGATTTCTTTTTCTGTGCTAATTAAAAACATGTCTGTGAAATGAAGGAATAATGAAAAATATGATTACTTCTCTGGGTGTTGGCTTAGAACGAACATGGTATTTCCTAGAATTCTCTAATAGTTCTGCCCTGTGACTGAATAGATATTGTTAAATTGGGTAACTACTGCTGTATTTGCTGAAACTCTCCTCTACTACATTTGTTCTCACACAGTACTGAGCTTACCATTGGCTGGTTTCTTATTTAATTGCTGTTGATCAGAAATAATTTCACAGAAGGCAAAAGACTGATGCTGCAAAATAGTGCCAAAGGGAACTAAGTAATGCACAAGGAATAAAAGTGTCCTTGTGCATTACTTTATTAATATGCTTGAGAACTAAGAATATAATTTGAGTCAGTAAAATGTTCAGTGAGTCACTGCTTCATAGCCCCATCAACTTGCCAGAGGTGGCTGTGCAATTTGTATTTAACCCCTGGAGAACCTGTGAGCTCAGTCATGTCCAAATCAGAAGTACTTACGTATTTAGTCCATATTTGAGTTCATTTTTATTAATCCAAGGTTAAGTATGGATTGCCCTTTTACTCTGTGGCATTACATCACTTGAAGGAAAACTTTTAGTTGTCCTATATTTTGCAATGTGTAGCCAGAAGTATCCCATAAAGGGGGTATTTCACAAGCAGTAAGTATATGCTTTTTGTTTAGACATGCACAAAATACATCATGAATGATGTTTGAAACCACTGAAATCCAAAGTGAATACTCCATGAAATTCTGGGGGAAATCACAGCATGACTTTGTCCATTGCCCTTGCCAGCCTTGGATCCAGGGTCCAAAGAAAAACACATGTGCAGTGGTTTAAAGGAAAAGGAATTACACAATATATGAGGACATGGCACAATGTACTGTGACACTAGGCAGTGTCCTTGGTCATGCAGAAGAATATTTTTGTACAGCGGAAAAATGTTGCACTTTCAAATTCATATTGTGTTTGAAAGGGACTTGCAGACATGGTAGCTGTGTGAAAAAGCAAAGCAAATTTGATTACATGTTCAGCACCAAGATTGCCTTATTTTGATGTTTTTGTGCAGATGTTGAATGCCCCGAAAAGCAGAGAAGTTATCCTACAAAGCCCTTAATCAGTATACTGAAAGTTACAGGTTGAACACCTACTTATGATGTTAGAGATAGTTATTTCTGATATTTTGTTTGAGGTCCCTTATTTTGTGCTTAAAATAACATACAATGCAAAAGTGCTACAAATCTAACTTCAGAGAACTTGTGACAAAGAGCAAAATGTAGTAGGTAACATCATAGATCTCAGGGATACAAAAACTTCTGGAAAGTGATGATCAGAACTGCGATGTAAAACCCCAGGACATTCACCTGGATTTTTGGGAACTTTTTGCCTGCCCTTCACTGCTGCTCTGCTTAGAAAAGATGATTCTGCCACGATGTGTGCACTAGGGGCAACCCAGAAGAAAGCATCAGGACCAGAACCTCTGGCTGCTTTTGTAATGCTACTTCTATTTTCACTGCTATTATAGAACTCTTTTTTGGGTTTTTTGTTTTTTGGGGTTTTTTTTTGTTTTTTTGTTTGTTTGTTTGTTTTTGTGGGTTTGGTTTTTGTTTTTGTTTTTTTTAACAGTTGTGTCTAGAATAAAATTGATTGATTACCTCTGATCTGGGAAAAGTGGCTTTAATTCTTCCCTATCCTTCCTTACTTTCCTCAGAGGAAGTACCATCTATTGTCTACTGTAACTAGCTGGACCAAAGCATCTCTCTGTTTCCAGTCTGGGATCTCTTCCCTGCTGTTCCAGGGCAGATCTCACATTCCTAAGCTGCTCAGTTCAGCTGCCTAAACAACAGCCATCTAGTGTTGTTGAAGTGCCTTGAATATCAGCAGATGTGACACAGTCTGTGCATAGCCCATTCCCTACAGAGGAGCAGGAGGAGCAGGGTGCGGTAATCTTAGGGGGCAGGCAGAAGTTGTGGATGCCCCATCCCTGAGAGTATTCAAAGCCAGGTTGGATGGGCCTCTGGGCAACCTGGTCTTATGGAAGATGTCCCTGCCCATGGTGGGGGACCTGGAAATACATGATTTTTAAAGTCTCTTCCAACTCAAACCATTCTATGAATTGATGCTGTTTAGATGGGAGAACTGGTTCCACCCTCTCCTGGTAGTATCCATCTGTGCCAGAGTCAAAATGTGGACCACGTGGATGGATGAACCTTGGCCTTCCAACAGGATGCTTGCCTTGAAATTCCCTTGGCAAAGAGCCTTCACAGAGGAGATGATGGGGCAGAAAGGTAGGATTAAAGTGTTTTAGGGGAAATAAGGACACTTCTGGGATAAGAGGGACCTGTGCAGGCTATGCCATGGGTAAAATGAGGTCAGGCTGTGCCTCTGAAAAGTCTGGGAAGAAAATAAACAGATTGGAATGAACAAGGAAATGAGGCTGCCTGTGGTCCCTCTTGGCCAGCAATGCTCAGTGACAGAGCTAGGGAAAAATAAAACCATGCTTTTACAGCAGCACTTAGTGTTTAAAAATGAGGATGGGAGAATGAGCATTCCTGGGCTCAAATGGGAACCCTGGCAGAGCAGTCATCCCTGGGACATGGTGGGAGGAATAGATCAGTGGGATATGGTGTTGCCAAGCTACCAATTTTACAGGAAAAGAAAGCGGGACATATTGGTGGGGGAGTGACGTTGTATTTGAATGATAATGTGAAGTGTAATGGCATAAAAATGTTCCAAGGGGAGGAGGCCCTAGTTAATAGTGGCACGGTACTAACATGCCCCTGATTAAGGACAGGGACTGATCATCATAACAGAACTGGGCAGTGTGAGGTGAGAGGAGCTGCAGTTGCAAAACAGAGCAAATGGGGATAGTTGTGTTGTTCCTCTGGATTGATGCAAGGGCAAGGTGTGGAGGTAAAAAATTTTGACATGCAGAGTTTCCTGCCATGTAGAGCAACTTGCAGGAGAAGATACTGATCTCTGTTTGGACTCAAATGGTTCATGAGACCTACTTCAGAAGGTAGCTGTTTCAACATGATTAGATTTCAGAAAAAGGAAGCCAAGTGAATTCAGAACATGAATATTCAATTTCAAGACAGGGTGCTCTGTGGAAATGAGGCAATTTGTCAAAAAAAGAAAATAAAACAACCTTGAAAACACTAGTCTAGGAAGTGAGAAAATTGAAGCTTCTAAAAATTACACTATTAGAAGTTGAAGTAAATTTTGCATTACAATTAGAAAGAAAACCTAAATCCAGTAAAATCCCTTCAATGCTTAATAAAGAGGTTGAGCCTATCACAAAGAGTGGATTGATATTAAAAAAGTGGGAAAATTGCCCAAATTAAGACAGTCCATAAATTATGACAAGTAAACAAGAAATTAAGAGGACAGATAAAAAAACCCTAAAACTTAAAGAGAGCCTTGCTAATGATGCTTGAGCTGTTAGTGACAAGTTCTCCAATCCCATAAGTATTAGGAAACCATACATGGGATCAATGGGACTACTTGCTGGCCAAAGGTGAAAAATGGTCTCAGCGCATCGTATCCAAGAACCTCACTGTATTTGCACGTGTCTTTGCTGCTGGGGAGATTCCAAATGATCTTTTTCACAGCAGGAAGGATCCAGATGAGCTTTGACTAGGGAGGTAGGTTAAGAAGTTCCTAAGAGTAGGTGGCATCTAGCCTGGACTTCTGGAGGATCTCCAAGGTGAAGTTACTGCTCTTCTGCCTGTGTGGCACATTGTTCCAAGTGCCTGCCATGGCACCAGGCTGGTGGATCTCCCTTGTAATTCCTACCTATCACCCCTACCTATGGGGCTGGAGAGAACATGTAGTGAATCTGAGTTCCACCCTTGGCCAGTGAGTGTTGGAAAAAATAAGGTCACTGAAAATGTGGATGAACAGAACTGGCTTGGAAAGTCTCTGTCACTGCAGTGAGATTCTGCCTTGCTGCTCTGCTCAAGTTTTGTACATGCTCAAGTTTTGTACATCAAAGAACACAGATAAAAAGCTCTAGTTGGTGCACTGTAGCTTGGATCTTTCACGTTCCAATTGCCTTGATGGACCATTGCTCTAATCCAACAGGGTGATTCTTGTGCTCTCAGACACAAGATTTAAACCTGTGTAAATCCTTGCAAACAGAATGGATTCTGTGATGCAGGCCACTGTGCAAAGAGCCACTGTGGGCTGCTGCTATGGCATGGCAGTCTTTCTCCTCTTGGAGAGACTCTCCTTTCTTGCCTAATTACACAGCCAAATGTTTATTCTTCTTTTCTCCAATTTTGTCTGAACACTGGGCAGAAGAAAAACTGTATCTGATCCCTGAGAACTCATGTCTAGTTTGCCCAGACTGACAAATCACCAAATGTAGTTTGCTTGTTGTTAAGGATTGGCAGAGGTGTCCCAGCAAAAATGAACTTCCAGAATCCTTCAGAGCTGCATGTGTTGTTAATGGGGGTTTAATTATCCAGGCATTTGCTGAAAATAAACATGACAGAATACAGATGGTTCATCCAATTCTTAGTGTACTGGAGGAGAGTTGTGATACCAGGTGGTAAAAGCAACTGGGAAGAAAAGTATTTAAAGATTTATTTCTTACTAGAAGGAAGAGCTGAAAAGTTTATGCTAGAGAGCAATTAATATGATGGTGATCATGAATGATACAATCTCTGATCCTCTGGATGAGAAGAAGAGGTGACAGAACAGTCAAGGTCCTGGACAACAAGAAAATTACAAGTATGATACTGATAATTAAAAAGGAGGAAGCAGGTGAGTAATTTTTAGTCTATCACTTCAGTTCTCTGATAAATTCTGAAACAAATAATTATGTGATACTTTGTAGGCACCCTTGGGATAACAAAATAAAGATTACTGTTATGAATTTGTCCAGAACAAAGTGTTAAACTGGTCTTTTTTTTTTTCTTTTTTTTTTTTTTCTCTAAAATAGCAACCCATTGGCAGGTAAGAAACAATCAGCAGGAGCTGGCATTTGACACTCTTTCACATGCCCTTATAGGTAAACTACAGAAAAAATGGTCAAAATGAAATTGTTGAGGTGTAGAATCAAAATTTATACAGTACCCATTTTCTCAGGTGGTGTCAAAGGTTTGTAGTCAAAGTGATAGGATGGATCAAGTGGGGATTTGAGTAGTATATATTGGGTTTTCCCTCCTTTTAGGATCCCAAAGCATTTTGATAACTTGAAGGAATTGCTGGGAAATAAAGAGAGACAGCGCAATAGGAAAAATTTCAAGGTACTACCTGTAGGTAGTTATAAATGGAAGCAGTCAATATTTGTCCTAAGCAGTCTGCCAGCAGGTGCACCAGTCAATGGAGCCATGAAAAGGGAGGTGGGTGCCAAGGCAGCAGCCTGCCACAAGAGGATCTGGGGATTACAGAGAAATACAGGATGAACTGGATCAGCAGCTCCATGTGCAGAAGGCCAATGCTGCAGCTGATGGGAGAAGGAAGGTGAAAACGCAGGAATCAACCAGATACCTGCTGTTGCTATTTCTGAATAGGCCAGGGCAAGAGCTTAGCACCTCATTTTGGGTGGTAAGAATGAAGAAGAATGAGGACTGCCTGGAAGGATGAATGTGTAGAAACTGTGAGAATGATTGGAGGGCTAGCAGGCATCACCTGCTGGTTGAAATAATGAGATTGGTTAATCTGAAGCAAAAGGGGGTCCAGGGGAACAAGGATGCAGTCTTTGAATACATGAAAGGCTTTTGAGAGGAGGAGGAGGAAAATAAAATCTCCATGGTTATGACAGCTGGAGCAAGGGGTAGCTGTTATGACTCTACTGGATTTGAAGCAGAGATGATTCAAATAAGACATAGGAAAATCTTTCTAAAAACAAAGCATTAGAATAGATTCCGAAGTGGTAGTGTTGGTGATGCCTGATCACTACAAGTGGTTAGGGTGGGCTAGCCAAATCTGTTCGGGAAAAGATAGAGGTACAAGGTGATCCTGCTGTGGGACAAAATTATTCTGAGACTTCATTTTCTTCCCATCCTATATTGTTCTGACTTCTTAATTTTAAATTAAAAACCTTTTCTGAACTGCGTTCCCTTCCTCTGTGCTCTATTTTGTGTTCTCTTTGATGTGATATGTTCTTTGAATAGTGCCGCTGATACGTTCCTGCTCATCTGTTTTACCCGATTCAAAATCTTAGAAATTGTCTGCATGACACTTTTATTCCTAGTCTGCAGTAACAACCTGATACTTGACACGATAATCACTGAAGAGCACGATTGCTTCAGTACTTGATGAAAATCTCGGCAAGAACTAGAAATACCTTCCAGTGTTTTTTTTCTGAGTACCCCTTGGCTTGTTTTTGGATTCAACCCTTTAAATATTTTATTCTTCATCTTTTCTACCTTCACCTTTGTTCTCCAAAGCCAATAAGTTTATTAGGAAGGCATTTCTTGTTCCCTGTACTTGCACAGTCCTGTTCCCTCTTCAAGCACACTGCTTCCCTCAGTGTTGCCTGGGTTAAGTAAAGGAGGATTTAATGTAACTACTTAATGAATTTGGAGAGAGCTTTATGTTGTTAGTAACTGGGACCAATTTAGGTGTTTGCTGTATGTGTGTCTGAGCAGAAGGAGTTAAACAGATAAAAGGCTGCTGTCTGCTCTCCTGTGTGCGTTGTTTTACTCCCACGGCAATTTTTTACTTTTGTTGACAAGCATGTGCCCACCCATTCTTTCTGTCTCTCTTATTAGGACAAGACAGAGGACTGAGTCAACATCTTTCTGTCTTCTGTTGGGAAGCATTAAACTTTCCATAAGGCTTTGTGTTGTGAGATAGTGTGGTGAAGCATCTACTCCTGTCACCATGACCTGGAAGTTTTGTGTGGAAAAATTGCTTCCAAATATGTTCAGCCATTTAGTTCTGCTTCTGAAAAAAACCCCACCTTTTATTCTGAGACACAGAAAACCTGTTTTAAGTAGACTCTTAAAAAGCCATAGGAGAATGTCTCACAAGTCAGATGGGGTCTTCCCAATTAAGGGATGAAACAGGAATGGGACTTCCGTGAGCAGGAAGCTCAGGCAATCTGTACCCTGCAGCAGGCAGAAAACCTCATCTGTGCCTCAGCCACCCCAGCTGTGTGCCTGGATGAGTTGTGACTTGTGTTGCAGAGTGTGAATGAGAAGATCTGAGGAGCCGATCACCTCAGCAGCCTTGGGTATGGCCGACTGCAGCTGCAACTCTGTGCTGATGAAGGCTATAGAGGAAAAAACAAGCTTGCACAAAGGCAAGTGAAAAGATATTTGCTTTTCCCTTCTGTCAGGATTTCTCACTTCTGGAAGTGAATGGGATATCCCTATGAGATTTGGTTTGTTTGCAGGAGGAAGTGAGTGTTGTACTCTCTGCTGCATCCTGCACAAGGGCAGCAGTTCAGGGAGGATTAGAAGACAGCTGGGCAGGGAATAACCAGAAAAAAATTTCGAACTGCTGAAGGCCATGAAAAATCTTGTCTCTGTCCTGAATGTTAAATTCACCAGTAAATCCCTCTGGGGCCATTTCAGGCAGCCTTTGCCCTTGGGTTTGGAGCGGCTGGTCAGACTGGCCACTGTTCTCCCAGTCAGGCAGCTTTTCATGAAGGGGCACATGGGCTGGGAAGGGGTTTTATTCTCTGTTCGGTTCATTTGTTGCACAGCTACACTGAAGGCAGGCCCACATGAGATTCAGTAGTGTGGCTCTGAGTGGAAAAAGGGCTCTGCTGTAGATGGATGGGTGCATCTGTTCAGTCTTCACGCTGCAGTGGTAATGTTCATCAGGGGTGTGACCTGCTCGCCAGATGCTGTTTTGGAGTAAGAGTTAACATTGATGCCTTACTTACTGCTAGGTTTGATCAATGATTTCAGTAATCAGGGAGGAATTGGTGCTTATCTATTCAGATTCTTCAGTAAAGCAAAGTATGACAGACAGATAATAGCCTTTGATGGGTAGTGATCTTTAGCTTCCTTAATAAATGCAAATCAATCGTATTCCTTATGCAAAGGCAAACTTAAACAGCTGCCAAAGGAAAGGACTTGTATCTTTGCACCCCAAAGTGTGCTGAAAACAGGTCATACAGAGAGCACAAGCACACAGGTTGCTCCTGGTGGGGCCAAGATGGAGTGAGCATGTTGATTAACAGCAAGGTGGGAGTACAGAAGCCAAATTGGTGTGACACCACAGCCATCTCTTATGGAGAGTGGGAGACTTTTGATCACTTGTTTTCCATGAATCAGCTCTTCTGGCTGTTTCTGTCTTGGGGGGGTGAGGGAGGAGGATGGCAGTCAGAGGCAGCAGAAATTAAATTACGGCAACTTGGGATAGTAAAGTAGCATTTGATGTGAATTCTGAGGCTGAGATTCTTATAGAGATCACAGCTGGCATCAAAACGTCTGAGCTTGGGGAAATGAAAATTATTTGTGCTGCTTAGTTATTTGTGACAGGGAATTTAGTTCCCTGCATTCCAAAAATATGTGAGACCTCCCCCTACTTTGAACAGCATCATTTCAGCATAAAGCTTTTCCCTCTATGCAACTTTATTTCTCAATGGAAGGGTCTTCTTCTGCAGATGCTGTTTTAACTTTACCATAAAAGGGACATGTCAATGAATTTCCCTCTCTAACATTCATTATTAAATATGATTTAAATTGATTTGAGAAACAGTTCTGTCAGCTATTTAGCACTGAAGTCTCCTGGGGTTTTTTGGGTTTGGTGTTGTGGTTTTTGTTTGTTTGGTTGGGGGTTTTTTTGTTTGTTTTTGTTTTTTGAGTTTGTTTTGTTTTTGTTTTGTTTCGTGGGGTTTTTGTTTTGTTGATTTTTTTTTTGTTCGTTGGTTTGGTTTTTTCGAGGGGGTGTTTGTTTTTTGAGTTTTTAAAAGTTATTTTTATTGAGAGGGAAAATACCCCAGGTCATTCATGTGTTATAACACGATGCTCATTCAATGATTTCAGACAGGCATCTGCATTCTGGGGTTTTGCTTTGATTAGCACCCATTACAATGCTTCTGTGAATGAATTCTTTTAGTCCTCAAGAATCTCATGCTGTTCAGACAGAGCTGTAGGAAGGAAATGGACCTCTTCTTTCAGTGTGTGCATTGAAATATACAACAGTGTTTTACAGCATGCCTTAGAAAAAGCAAGGAGTTGGGAGACTTTTGAATTGCATTCATAAAACCACTGGACTGGCACTTTGTGATGCTCTCTTCTGAGTGACCCACTATAATTCCAGGCAATAATCCCTCCTGCTAAGGATGCCATTTTGTGTGATTTAACCAGATCTGCTCCCATGCAAGGCTTGCTTCTGTCTGTGTGAGAAAGGAGCCAGGTGCAGGTGTTTGGATTTCAATACAGAGAGAGCAAGGGGCTGGTGCAGGATATGGGGATCAGCCCATTCTGTAAGAGTGCAGAGCAGCAAGCCACTGTTGGGATCCAGGAGGGATGGGGGGAGGGTGTGTGTGTGTATGCAGGTGGATATGTAGGAAACAAGGACAGACAGTGATTTTGCAGGAGGACTGCTGCATATCCAGAACTTGCTGTCTGTTGACCCTGGGGTGCACTGAAGGCTTCCCCATCAGAAGAGATAGCACAGCCAAATACAGGAAGAAGTTATACATTCTGTACCTATTTCATCACATTCACACACGTGAATGGGTGAGGTGTGCTCAAACCTCTGCAGAAACTTCTGCCAGCTTTAGTCCACAAGAAATGATATGGTGCTTGTATCACCTTGTTAGGAGCTTTTACCTTTTCCTGTTTAAGTTTCTCTATTAAATCCTGTTGTTTCCGTATTAAATGTGGTTCTGCATTTTCTAGCCATGTTGGAAAATGTTCAGTGTGCTATTCAGTGCTTTTTTTTTATATATCACAAGAACACTGCTTTAGACTTAAATATCTGCACTGAAGTAATGTGAGCTATATATTGAGTCAATGACTGCCAAATAAACTAGGCTTTAGTTCCCTCCACAGTGAGTTATTCCATATTTTGCAAGACCATCTGTATTCCAGACTTCTAGCTGAACTTAGTGCAGAATATGTTTGATAGACAATAATGTTATTAGATAAATTAAGTGTTAGCAATAGGCTGTCAGCTTAATTATGATAGCTGGCTGCTTCTAAAAAAACAGGGAGTTGTTTGGGATGAAAGTGTCTGTGCAATAACTTTTGCCAACTTCTTGCAGATCTTGAAGTTGGTACAGCAAGGCAGGAAAATGCCTGTGGCAAAGCCCTGCTCAGATGCTTTACTTATAGGTCCCTATTAGCATTTTCTGTTTTGACACATGAAACAGCCATTGGCTGAATCACAGGGTGACCTCCACAGCTACTGAGCCACAGCTCTCTGATGGGGCACTTGGAGATTCTCTGCTATTCAGTTGGCTTGGCTGTTAGGTTTTTGTTTTCTTATTATCAGCCAATTCATATCAGGTGCCTGTGTGTTAACATGAGACTGAAATGGTCAGGAAGCAAGATGTGCATGAGGTGTCTTATGCTCTCTGTTGGTGCTTGAAATACATTGATTCAAAAGTGAGCATGTGGCTTTTGGCATGGACCTGTGCCCTGGGATTCACTTGCTCCTACATTCAATTGCAACCCAGTCAAACCCTTTCTGCTTCTGCACAATATTTTTCCTTGCTTGCTGCAAGGACCTGAGACAGAGATTAATTTTCTGGCAGGAATAACTAGGCTCTGCAATGAAGGCCATCACCAACACTGGGTTTCACAACAGGACTCGTAGTAGAAGTGTATTACACAAGTGTCTTATATTCTAAACCAATTATTATAGTTCACTTTTAAGTGATACTCATATAATGTCACCTATTGCACTTCAAGAAATCTGAAATTACTTTTTTTTTTCTGAAGTTGTAGCTGACTGAAAGAGACTTCAAGAGTGAAATTTCCACTTTTTGTTTGTGTGTAAGGTTTTCCTCCCTGGTGTTGGCTTTCCTATAGAAGGCAAATTAAACAGAGAGAAGAAACTGCTAGGAAAAATTTCAGAACAGGCCAGCGCCAAAGATTTGGTATTTGGCTGAGGCTGCTGGTAAATCTGCTAAAGAATGTGGCTTCCAGGTAGCCACTGGCTGGGTTATCCTGTGTCATGTGATGAAGAGGAAGGGATGCAGCTCTGTACCTTGCCTCTGCAGACATGTGCCACGCTGCCTTGAGGCAAGGTAATGTCCACCCTCTGTCTTTGGTCCCAAGTTTGTTCAGGTGCTGATTTTGGGTACAATTCAGGTTTGGTGCATGCTGAGGGAGTTGAGGAGGAAAAGGGCACCTGTTGAACTATTCTGGTTCAACCTTCAGCTTGTCCTTGGGATGTGTTAGGTGTGGGTTTCTGGTCTAAATTCAGCAAATGGTACCTAAAAGTTTAAAAAATCTCCATGTCCATTTTCCCCCTCCCCCCGCCAAAAAAACCCCAAACCAACAACCCCAAACACACACACATGCAGGAAAAAGGGTACAGTGGAGGAATTTGTACGAAAAGCTTTCCTTTTTTTTTTTTTAATGCCTGGTAAATACCTATATCTAAAAATGTGATTTAGAACTCTGTTCTTTTCCAGCAAAGCAGAAAATATATGTATGCTTTACCTGCTCAGCCCTGTTTCAGTTCTACATAGAATTTCTTCCAGCTGACCTTTCCCAAGTTGGCATTTCTGTTTTGAGGGATTGTCCTTGAATCCTTCATCCTTATCCTGCCTCCTGTCACTAACATCACAGTGAGATGGCTAAGTCAGCATGGAGTGCTTTTTCCCCCTCAGACTAATGCAGAAGTAGAAGTTGGAAGTTGTGCAAAACGCTGTTGCCCAGATTGAAATTAGTGAAGACAAGGCCCCACGTGCCAGACTGTGTGGGTAACAATGACTGAGTGATGAAGGGCAGGGTTTCCAGGTGGCAACCTCTGTTCTTGGTCTTCCTGCTTTTTCAGGGGGCTTGCAGCTGGGGCTGCAGTGTTACTGCTGTGGACACGTGATGCAGGTTGAGGTGCACTCCTCAGCTATTGTGTAGGGTTCCACCTAAGACCTTTCACAACCCCTTGCCCAATCTTTCTGTAAATGCTTCCAACTATAGTTCAGCCCAAGGAACCTTCACATCCAAAGAAAATCATCCCAAGCTCTAAAATATTTCATTTGCCCCTTTTTATAGCAAGAAGACAAAATATACCCTTGTGTGGGGTTTTTCCAGTGTGGTGGGGATGGAACATGTCCTGAGCCAAGAGCACTTTTACAACCCCAGCTCTGCCCAATGCAGCTTGTTTGAATGGCTGTTTCCAAAGAACTATGAGAAATGTTTATGGGATTTTTTGTTATTTTTTTCTAATTGAATCTGCTGTAGAGAACCTTCCCATTGCCTGCCTCTGTTATTGATGTAAAGCTCTGTTAAGGTTTTTTAAATGTACAGTGTTTCACTCTTTATGTAGTAAGAATTAATTCTGATTGAATACTTTGCTTCACTGAATTGCAGATAAGATGAATGGGGAGCTGCTGGCTAAGAAAAGGCTCTCACAATGTGTTTTAGACCTCTGTGTCCCTGAGCACTTGATCTATTGATGGGTTTTGTAATGCTGTTATCCTGCTGCTCTAGTTGCAGGATTTTACCTCATGCTGCAGAGCGCCTGCAGAAGAAAAAAGGGAGGAAGAAGTGGTGGTGACCCAGTTTTCCGCACGTGTGTGCACACAGGATGTCCTGGATGCCCTACAAGTCACTTTTGGTGGACACTTTTCTTTGTGCCGGGGTCAGTCTCAGAGTTTGTTACTCCTGCTGATGTTCTTGAGGAAAAACGAGGCAGGACAGAGTAGATGATGAGCTCTGTCTTTGCAGCATATAATTTTTTTAAAAAATTTCCAGACTTGTGGCCCTCATACTACCTCATAGCAGGTGAAACTGGGATTTTAGGGCTGCTTTAGGAGTGTCCTCAGATGTGTTTCTTGAGGCTTAATGCCCCTTGGTGTGAGCTGTGAGGGAGAGAATTAGTATTAATAATACACTTTTAAAAAATGTGGTGGCTAACCCTCAAAATCCCAATGCTGAAATTGCATTTATCTTCTTCCAGATGCTTTCACAAACCATAAGCTTAATATTTGCTTGGAGGGAAACCAGAGATATTTTTAACTGGAAGAGGCCAGGCTGCAGGGAAGGGACGTGTAGCCCAGGACCACGAGGATTTAATGCTGCTTCTTGGCTCCAGCCTCCCTGGAAGGAATGAAAGGCAACTTATTGGCTTTGTCCTTGTACCATTGTAGCAACACAGTGCCAGTGACAGCCTCATTACCTCCTGGAGTTCTCCCAGCTTAAATATTTCTTTAAAACAGATACTTACAGGGCTAGATTCCAAGCAGTGTACCCCTTCTTATTAGATATACACCCATATGGGTAATTTACATTTCAGGCACTCTCATTATACGTTATTCTTGACTAGAGCCACTGATAGAAAATCCAAAATATTAATCACAAGCATGATATCCAAAATCTGTACAAATAGTTGGTTTTATGAGAAATCTGTTCTCATGTCATAGACAAGGGGCTATACTGATTTGGACCCCACTGTGTAACATTTGTAGAAAATTGCACGTGACTGGCTCAAAGTAAGGTCCTGTTCAGGTTCATAGCAATTGCCATCTGTAACAGTGATGACAAAGTTGCAAGGCTGAGGCATATCTTTCAGTGTCTGTTAAAATTATTGTTTTTTCTATCAGATATAAAGTGCAGTTGATACCTACGTGGATGCCTTCAACATGTTTTCCCAGCTCACATGTAAACACAGATACATCAACCCTTCCTGGTAACTGGCTGATTGCCAAAATAGCTGAATGCAGTCAAAGCTCTGTTTGAATCTGGACACACATCTTGCAGCCTCTGAGATGCTACATAAGTAATGAGCTATTGCAAGAGTCAAACTAGTATTTATCCACTCTCTTGAAAACCATTCTTGGAGTTCTTCAAAACTTCCCAGTGCTCTGCTTCTGAGTTTCCTGTAGGGCTTCTTACAGGGGCCAGAAGATCTCCACACAGTAATTCTGAGGTGGTGCTGTGAGAGACAATAACTTCACTAATGTTTTAGAGCAGGAGCACTGCCTTGGTTGCAAAGCTGCACATCGTGGCGGGGGAGGGGGGGGGCGTGTTTGATTTTGTCTGTTTGGGTTTTGGTTTTGTTTTTTGGTTTTTTGGGGAGTTGATTTTTTTTTTTTAATTGCCTCAATAAATTCATGCTATCTGTTGTTAAGGTAGATGGCCAACAAAAGAAACCTATCAGGAGTCTCTGGCTTGCCTGGGCTTCCCTTAATCAGCAGTGGCCTGAGACATCCAGCTTTGGTAGGTCAGGACATTGGGGGATTTATATGAAGTGCCTGGCTGATCTGTGTGCTCTTTAGACAGAATTACTTACAACTAAAACCAGAGGATGAGGATCACTGGGATCAGTCTGTGTCATAGGCATGACCTTCACATGTAGTAGCTGCCCTTGTTCCAGAGAACACAGTACAGATGTACTGTAGCACAAAACCAGATGTGTTTGAGTATGTTTTAAAGTTGATGCTTGCCAATATAGATGGTTCTTTCTGATCTAGACATCAGCCTTTGAAACTAAAAAGAGACCTGAATGAAATTTTCTTGTAAATGGGGCATTTTTTACTGCCCTTCAGTGGGGTTTCCCTAACTTCTAATTAAATTCATGTTAAGCTAGAGCAAGAAAAAAGTCTCGTTCTTTTGTGGCTATTTATTGTGGTTATCTGTTTTCAAATAACTTGAAATAGATGAAAATTAGTGAGACTGCATAAATGCATTTTGCTCTTTTGTGAAATTTCACAGAATTTGGCCTGTGGGTTTAAGAAACCTGTAATGCATGCACACACACACACTGGGATTGCACTGGCTGTATTTCTGCAAAAAATTAGGCTAAGAAGGTCAAGCTGTGTTTAGCCCCAAGGTCAAATATCACACACTGGAAAATGTACCTCTGTTCTTGGTTTACTTCTAAATGAAAAATATTATTTGTTTCTAACTTCTAACAATTCCTAGCACTGCTGTGTTTCCCTACTTTATTTAAGATTTTCTGCAATTAGAAGAAAATGAATAATGCAAAAATGGATTTGCAAATTAATAGGTTGAATTTATGGTGCTGAAAATGAGGCTGCATTATGAATTATTCATGTATACCTGAATGAGCACTATCTTTTCTTAAAACGTTTATGAGGTCCATAAGGTTCAGTCTCTATCCTTACCAAAATAATCTTGTTTGGTAGCAAAAATAACAGCATCAAAATCACATGAGAATAAAAAAAAAAAAAATCCCAGATGAAATAGGTTTTATGAGTCATATTCATTAAATATGTAGAAACACAATGATCTGTTTTAAATACAGACTGAATTTGAAAGAAAAAAATAGTCTAAATATTATACAAATCAGTGTGGATGTTAGTCTTTGTAGAAAGGAAAGGTTATTAGAGGGTGGCATGAATTATTTGTTCAGAAACTTGCATTACAAGAAGTTTAAAAAGGTTCAGCATATTTTAGAAAAGGGCAGAAAGCCTATTCCAGCACAACTAGCTGAATGAAATTGCCAGGCCTGGGATTCAAGTGCCCTGAGGACATCTACTTGGTACTCAGCTTCTGCAGCTCTTCACGCTCTTTGTTGTCTTTGGCCAGAGGCTCCGGAACCACAGGAACACCTGACAGAAGTGACACACTGAGTCCTGACTTCTATCCTTCAAATCTGAAAGGGAAAATATTTAGCACTACAAGAATGGGACACATGAATGTTGGTGTACTGACAGACCATCTTTATATTTAGCAGGAACATCCTGTTAATTAGACATGAGGCAAATCCAGAAGTCCCTACCTGAGGTGCTCCCCTCCGGTTAGTGCTCTCTTTCAGGGCTCTGCACCTGAGGGACAATGGTGATTCTACCTCTGTGAACTCGACCTTTCTCCTGGTCTCTTTTGCATGTGTGTGGAAGATTCCTGAGTTTCTTAAATGTAGAGATAAAAGTGGGCTCAAACCCTGATGCTTTCCAAATCACCATTTAGGTTTCTCCTATTTAAAGACAGATCAGGCTTACAGCCCTTTGGGTAACCTCTGCGGATGCTGGGCTTGTTCAAACCAGCTTCCTGAGAAGTGAAAATCCCAAATATACTATGAGTTTTCTTTGCAGTAAGTGTCTCCAGCTTCTCTTCCTCTGTAATCCCTTCCTTTGGGGAAAAGTGACTGAGTACTGCTAGTGGTAATGAGCAGACCATTTTGACTGATGAGCACTTCACACTGATTCTGTGATGCTGGGGTAAAGAGCACAGAAAATTCCCTGAGTGCAGCCTAAAAATCTGCTTCACTCTTTCTTCACACTGATAAAGGGAAAAGGGAAGGGAAAAACTGAGTGTGAGGTTAAATGCTGTTCTACTTTCAGGTTCTGGCTTTTAGATACATCCTTTTCATTAATAAATATCACCCTGTTTAAGCAGTTATCTGTGCAGTTAGAGCACACCAGGCTTTTGTCAGTGCTGGGGTCTCAGTTTGCCAGGTGCTGGGCAGTGAATGCCAAATCATTTGGAGCCTAGTGAAGCCAAGATACTATGAATGGACAGAGAAAACTGCTGAGAAGAAAGGAGAAACGTGAGTGGAAAAAGTAGCTGTGAGAACAGATGTACATTTGCAGGCCAGAAGCAAGTGTAATTAAGAGGCTTTGAATGAGTTGTAGTGCTTGCATACAAACATCACCTCTTTAACTTGCTTTTCTCACTTTCTCCCTAAATCTCATCTGATGTGGCACATCAGATAGACTTTGAAGTAAAACTTTGTATAAAAGGAATTAGAGGAAAATAAATATTCCATTTGTTACATCTGGGAGACTCTTTACATCTGTTTTTGCAAACACTCATTAACAGGAGGTTTTCCAAGTGGGGAGAATTTGGTTGATGACAAGATATTGCTCTGTCAACATCATAGGATTTGAAGAACAGCTGCTGGTTGTATTTGAAGCTAGAAGTGGGGGAGAGGAAGAGTGTTAGCTCTGGACTGGTAACTGCTGAGAAAAGCAATAATTTATAAATCCCTCTTTTTCTAAAATGTGGTGGCTTTGTGCTAGGGACACTAACTTTGAAACATCTCAGTGCCATTTTTCCCTTCTGTAATACTAACCCATCTCTGAGACACTGGCTATGGCTTCCTTTTCTCTCTCTCCTCTCTCTCGTGATGTTTGTCAGTGCTTTTACAGCCTTTGGCAGCTTCCCAGACAGAGCAGGTTCCCTGCCAACAGAGTCCCCTCATGGCAGCTCATTTTATAAAGGGCTGACTGCTTTGATGGATGATAAGGCTAAGGAGAATGAAAGAACAAGGGAATTTTTTTTTTTATTTTTAAGGAAAAAGTGCCTCTCACTTGCATCTGAAAGACACATTGTAAATAGAGTCAGCCCAAACCTTGCAAGCTTCTATCAAGAGGGAGCCCATCGGGGGTGGAAGCTGTTCCTATGTGTAATACTGGGTGTGGGAGGTGGAAACATTAAGGCAGGAGAGGTTGGGAAATTAAAAGAGAGCAAATCAGAATTTTAGGCTATGAGAGAAAAATACAGTGAGTAGAGAGAAGGGAAAAATAATCAGTCAAGGGAGAAAACTGGAACAAAGAAGGAAAGAAGTTGGAAAGCGGAAATAGAAACGAAAATGGCCTGTAAGTGGAAGAGAAGCTGAAGAGAAGTGCTGAAGGAGAGCAAGGCTGGTATATGTATACCCATGTATGCACACTTGGTAGAGGAATAAGGGAGAGCTGAAGCCAGGAGGAAAAATAAATCATTAGAAAAGATAAAAAAAATCTTTTTGCTGACCTCCCTTCTCATCAGTCCAGCTGGTACTTCTCAACATCAAATTTAATATTGATGTTTAGTTCTGCAGGTATCTGGTTGAGCCTCAAAGGCCTTGATTATAACCATGTTGTGGAGATTTGCCTCAGTGCTCATAATTATTGAGGACACAGAAGGAAATGCATGTTTTGGATCAGTCCAGTGTTTCCTTCTCTTTGTGTGTCCTGGCTGCATTCTGATGTTGGCAACTACTCCAGCTTTGCCCACCTTACCTTACCTTATCTTACATTAACACATATGTTGTTTATCAGCTTATCAGCTACTCATATCTTAAGAACCTCTAATGCAATGGGAACATCTCCTGTGGATTATATTTCACATCCTCTGGCTGTAGAGAAACATAAAATGACATGTTCCCTCAGTGTCCCTATGATCTTTCTGCAGCATCAATATGTCACTTCATTTCCTTGCTTATCTCAACAAAACCCCTCATTTGAGTGTGATTACTCAGGAGCATGTAAATTGTAACTTATGGGAGAGACCTGTACAGGTGTCTTGGCAGGAGCAAACCCGTTCTACATGGCTGTATGTTTGGGTAAAGCTCTCTCAGGTCTCAGTCCAGACTGGCTCATCACAAACATGGCATTTACAATTGCCTTTTCCAGAGGCAATGTACAGCATATTAATGGTTGTTAAGACTTTTTTCCCTCTTTTTTTTTCTTTCCCCCCAGCTGAGGAGGATTGCAGGACTATCATTCATTTAAGGTAACTCTTAAATGTCTAGAAATAGGGTTATTCTGCCTTTTGAACACCTTTCTTATCTATGCCTGTAGCTCTTGGGGCATTCCCGTCCCATTCATATTTACTGCCATAGCACAGACAAGTGCTCTCTGAAAATGATGCATCAAGTCTCCTCTATTTCACAGTAAATTCTCTGGCCTTCTGGGATACCACAGGTTGTGTTCTCTGTTTCCACACCAAGTCAGTGATGTTGTCTGTCTTCCTGCTGCAGGCTGTTCTGTGGAGGTTGGCACAGGCTGCCTGCCTGCAGCCAGCAGGAATGGCCATGGGCCCTGTTCCACTGGAGATGCCTGGGGCACAAGATGGGACCAGTTCCAGTAGAAAGGGATTGAACTGGGTCGAAGCAAGCTGTGCCTTTAAAGCACAGTGATATTCTGAGTACTTGTGGTGAATCTGGAAAAAGGTCCCATTTTTGTTGGATTTTTTTCCCTCCCTTGGTTACTGGTTGCATATCCTGTTACTGTGATTAGATAATGTGTTTATACCTCAGCCAGGTTTGACTCTTGTTACCCCCACCTTCAAGGCTCTGTCCCTGCTTCTGTCTTTGCTCTAGCCTAGTTTACAAACCAGTATCCTTAGGATATAGACAGAGCTTCTGAGGTTTAAGGGGCAGTTGTGACTTTAAAATTGTGACCTGCTTAATCACAGCTGAGGTTTTATGGGACATAAGCACTGACCTGGACTCTGGATTTTTCAAAACTAGCCCTTGGATTCCAGTGAAGGTGGCAGGTACTCTCCATTCCATGTTGAAGCCAAATCTCTGAGTTTCAAATGCATGCAGATCCTTCCCATCACTGCCCAGGTACTGGAAGAATCATCTTTTCTGGGATTATGCAGACTTCAGTTTCAATGGATTTGATGTGACCATCTAAGCTGACCTCCTATACTTCAGGCTTACTCCTATAGTGTAAGCTTGAAGGTCATGAAAATAACATAAATGAGTTTAAAAAAATATGAGAGTAAAAGTGAAATAAATGAGCTAAGAAAATTCAAAGAGTAAAAGTGAAATTCAGTGCATTCTGCCTATGCTTATTTTGTGAATCTTTGCTTCCTCTATCAATCAAAAAGAGATTAAACTCCCTCACTTGCTTAATACTTGGTTAAACATTACACAGTCCATTGGCTCCAGATAAATGTGTCCCCAATTACATGGGACTTCTACTAATAGAACTTGAGCTAAGTAGTAGTCATTAGAGTAAATCAAATACCCCAGTAAAGTGGCTTCAGCTCAGGTGCAGTGCAATCATGGCCCTCAGGACATGTGGCTTGATCGCTTACAGCCTTGCATGTATGTTTCTGTAAGTGCCATTTTCTAAATGAAAAATGTCTTCTTTCATTTTTTTCCCTTGGATCTTTCCAATTTATAATAAAGGACTTCGAGTACTTTTTGAAGCCTCCTTGAGGGAATTATATTTTTACTGGGATTTAAAAAAGGGAAATAAATGGGAAAACAGGGAGATTTACTGTATTTCATCTTGCTCACCAAAATCTCACCTTGTTTGAACTCAGCAGTCAGAGCATATTCAAACATCACAGAAGCAGAAAGAGTTCAAGTTTGTGGAACAATAGCCTTAAAAAATTCACAGAGTGCTAAATATTGGATGAATAGCTGAATGAAAGTTCCAGACCTAGAATGTGGAAAGATTAGTCAAACTTCCCAAAGGAAATGTAGCTTGAGCAGCCTATACTGTCTTTCTAAGCTGCCTATCCTTCCTCCCCCAGCTGTAATTTTTGAACTCACCAGTCACTTGAGCAGATCTGGTGGAAGAATGGGGTTTCAAAAGACATGGACTTGTTGCAAGGTCTGTGAAGATGGTTAGTTGGAAGGCAGGAACAAAGAGCTCTGCAGGAGGATAGAAACTTCTCCATGTGGCTTCTCCAGGGGGCTCAAACCCGTTGCAGCAGGTGCTGCCCTCAATTCAGCAGCCAGCAGGGAGCAGGACAAGGTGGAGGGATGTGGAGAGAGAGAGAGGTGTTTGGGGTGGTTTCAGGGGGCCACTCTGGTGGGGGATCACAGGCTGGAGCTGGTATGCTGAGATCAGGAGGGTGCATGGGATGTAGAACATTAATCACCAGGAAACCAACTTCTTTAATCTTATTGGGAATGGAATAGTTTGTCAGTGCTGTATGAAAGAAGGGAGAGGGCATTTATATGAACAATTTTCATGTGTAGTTCAACACTCAAGAATGCAAAACATTACTTAAGCCTTCCTCAGTCCCTTCCCTGATTCTGCAAATAAAGTAAGATGTCAGGAAGAAACTGGGCTGTTAGAGCAGAGGGGGCAGGACTGGGAAGGCACAACTGGGACAATGCAGGAGGCACCCAGGGAGGCCTGGGCATTGCAGCTCAGTGTGATGCTTCTCAGACACTGCCTGTGCTGTGCTGGCCCTGTGGTGGCCACTGGTCAGCTGGCCACAGGGATCACCTGGTGCCACAATCAGAACCTGTAACTACATCAGGATTTTTTTTTTTTTAGATCTCTTTTTTTTTTTTTTTGTAGTTGTTAGGGTTTCTTTGGTTTGTTTAGGGATTTTGGGGGGATTTGCTAGGCTTTTTTCAGAGCAAGAAGGTAGTATGCTGCTGCTGAGCAGGAACAAGATGTCTTCCAGTTACAGCTGCTCCTGCAGGAGCTTTGCCTGGTGATGCTTTGTTTATCTTCCTTGTGAGGATTGTGAGAAGGGAACCAAAAATACCAAGTGAGCTCTGCTTTAAGGGATAACCTCTATGATATCTCTGCTTTGCATCAGAAATGTGCAAATAGAAAATGACAGCATTATTTTCCTTTACCTCCTTTCTTGCTGCAGTATGCTTTCTCCCCTGACTGGCATACTGATTTACTTGAGAATCCACGCAGCAATCTGGTGGAGAATAAAATCATTAAGTATACAGAGGCTTTCCTCAGCACTACATAATGACTGAACTCCTACTAGAATCTAATAGTTTTTTCCCCCAGATCTCAAAGTACTTCATGTGTAAGATAGTGTCCCATTTCAACAATTTCTTTCTTTTTTTTCAAGCTTTTAATCAAGAGAAATTCTGAAATGTATTTCACAAATGATCTCATGTATGTCTTAGAGATCTTCCTTGTCCTCATATATGTCACACAGCTTTTTCAAGCATTTTTGCATACTTGAGACAGCATTTTGCAATGCCAGGATATTCTGGTTGCAAAGTCTTTCTTCATTTAAATTGAACTTTGGCAGTAGCAATAAAGCTTTATGCAAGCCTTGAAATCATCAGGAGAGTAGCCTAGAAGCTGGAAGTTAAATTAAAATGATGTTTACGCTCTTTTTTGTTGGCGTTCTTATTTGTGAGCCTGGGAGATGTAGTTAAGCTTGCCTCTGGTATGAAATTCTTAAAAAATATGCAATTCAGATAGAATTAGAAAATTGTTTGGGGAAGGAGCCAAAGAAAATGGTAGATTTGACACAGAACCCCAGAGGTGAGTCAATCCATAAAGAAAGATGTTGAAATTTCTTATAAGAGAGTTAATTTAGTTATTTTGGAATATAATCTGTATTGGTGATGCAGATCCTGACCCAAGGTTCATCCAGCCCAGAGTGTTATTTCTGTATATATATATTTCAGTATCCATAGGCGGAGACCTATGGAAGAGTCTGAGAAAGACAGGTATGTGTGGTACTTGATGTTCTCCCAGCCTTCACTTTTCTGAACTCAGAGACTTCATGGCTAGAGGTGGTCCCAGGGCAGCTGCCCTTTGTGAAAATATGTCCGGCCTTCCCTTGAAGACACAAAAACTTTCACCATCTGTAGTGCCCTTTGTCAAGGAGCTCCTGCTGCCCTTTTTGCTGTTATTTTGGCTCCTTCAAACTTCAGCTGATGACCCCCTATTGCTGGTACTGTTAGAGAAGCAGACAATCAGTCTTTTTGCAGACTTTTTTTGTATACCCTGAAGTCACCTCTTTCACAGACTGATGTGTCCTACCTCACTCATTTGTTCCTTGTACAGCAGCTTTCTCTACCTTTGATCTTCCCTTCTGCCTTTCTCTGAACATTTCCCAGTTCTGCTATAAAGATTTGAGGGATTTTCTTGCTCAGTTTTATATGATTCCTCTGCAATTTTTCACAGTTGGTGCTAGTCCTTACTATCCTGAATAACTTAGTATTCTTGATAAGCTTTCTCACTTCACCCTTTTCTAAATTTTCCATAAATACACTGAACAGCACAGACCCCTCTTGAACTGTTGCTTACTCTTCATTGAGAAAACATTGCTACTCTGTTTCCTAACTGGGCAAAGACCTTCCCTCCATGGATGCCTGGTTTCTTGTAATGCTTTGGAAGAGGTTTGTGAAAATCAAGACAGGCAGTGTCAACCAAATTACTCTTATCTTCAGATTTGTGGATCCCTTTGCAATTCTCCAGGGAGAGCAAGAAAGACCCCATTATAAAAGCCCTACTAACTTTTTGTACTCTGATCACCCCAAGTAGCTTGTGCTTCTTTAGTTGACCACTAATTTTTTTCCACTATTACAATTCCTCCTAATTGTCTTGGTTCAAAGGTCAGGCTACTTTTCCCACATTGCTTCTGGTGATTTTCTAGGAATTGGTGCCACTTTGGCCCAGAGCCCTGACTGAATGTTGCAGTGTATCCTGGAGCTGAAGAGATGGTCCCCAGGAGCTCAGCACCCTGCTGGTGTCCTGGCCCCATCCTTGCCCAGTACACAGGACACATCACACTGTTCTTGAGTGAAAAACACTGTGCTCAGAGAAAGAAAAAGTATTAAAGCACAGATAGGTAAGATAGGCTGGGTGCTCACATGGGAGGGGGTGTTCAGTCCCTGCTGTGCCACAGCTTCGTCTCTCTCTGCCTCTCTCCCTGCATGTGCTGTGGGTGTAGCGGTATTTTCCCAGCTCACAGGGTTAGGGTTGGATAAGTAGACTGCAGACAGCAAGAACCTTATTTACTACTGGAATCTGTGCCATAGTAGAGCCAAAAATAGGTGGGTGAGTGTACTTAGAGTAGCAGTGGAGCGTCGCTAACCTTGTGTGACAGAGCGAGGGCTAACACGATACAAATGTGAGAGCGAGAGGGAGAGGGAAAGCCCTGCCTGAGCACAGTAGGATCAACATCCCCTCGTGGAAAAGGTGCTGGGTTCCACTGTCAAAACATTGCCTTAGGCAGGACTTTTCAAACAGGGCGTTTTTGTCTGCCTTGACCCTTTGTCTATGAGCTTTTGGGCCCTGCTTAGGATTGTAAACCCATACCTTCAGACATGCTGGGCATTCTTCATGGTCTGGAGGTGAAACTGGGAGGGCAGAAAGGGCCAGGCCTTGTGAAACACAGAATGACAGGAAGGGACTGTCACAGAGGGGCATGTTGGCCACAAGTCTGCATAGAGTAGTTAAAACTGGCTGGAGTAGTTATTCCTTATGTTGCACTACACCTTTAATTTAAACCTCTATACGGAAACTACTTTTAGCAGGTAGTGATTTGCAGAAAAAAAATATTGTTCTACCCGGTATTATGAGAGATATCTCAGGCTGTCTGAGGCACATTGAACTCTGCTGCTTCATCCATTGTGCATTAGTCCAGCCACACCTAACAGAGGCATTTGCATGAGTAATTAACTGCCATTTCCTGCAAATCAAATTACTTGGAATTAGAATTTAAAATTACTTTCCAATTACTGAACCACATTTGCTAGTGAGAGCAATGTTTTTACTGTGCCACATTTAGAAAGGGCAGAAGCTCTTAACTCTTTCAAGAGAGCAATTATTTCTGAGAAGCACAATGTGTCCAGGGATCCCAACCTTATTTGCTTTACACTGCTAACAACCATTGGAGCTTGTGCTGCTGTTCTCACAAGTGAGACAAATTAATTTGCTTCTTAAACTTTATGAGTAGAACAACATAAAATTTCTTTTACTAGCTTTATGCTTCAAGGACAGTTGTATGTACTCCAGTACAAAGTCGGTTTTTGTTTTTAAAGTATACAAGCAAAATTGTTCAGAGATTTTTCATGAGAGGCTGTATAACTGTGTGTGCAGATGTATATACAATTCTAAATGAAAATGTCCCTATTATTACTTAGAGTATCAATTTAAATGGTCAGTGGGAACATTGCACTAATATTAGAGAATAGTATTTCCTAAAAAATATTCTTTGAAAATTTACAGACCCTGAATTTCCTCATGTCTTGTGTCTGACAGTAATCAGAAAAATTGTTCTGTCTTTCTGTCTGTGTGAAACACAAGTAAGTAATAAAAGGGATTATGTAAAAATGATGAAGCTAGGACATCACATTTTAAAGTTGTGCTGTGGGAACTTTGGCTGGCATCAATGCATTGAAGAAAATAAATGTATTCATGTTTCTTGATTCCAGCAAAATAAGTCTTGCATGTAACTTAAATGACTTCCTGGCTATCTAGTGTGGTTTCACAGAGTCAAAGCCTTATTATTAATGTCTGCTTGAAGAACACAGTACCCTGTTAACTGTTAATAGGAGTCAATGAATCCTAATTGATTCAGTGACCAGGGAATATTTGATGTTCAAGATCATAAAATATTATGAGAAAAGACATTAATTTTTGCTATCTGCTGCCTAGAAAAGGAATGGATTTAGTTAAAAGGAGCACTAGAAGTACAACTTGTTTTTTCTGTATTATATATAAAAGCATAATGACACTGTGTAGCTAACTTGAACTGACAAGAGCAATGAAATGTAAGGTTAAGATTCCTACTACCTTTAATCTTGCTGAGGCTGGAAGTACTGCAGTGCACTAAGTAATAACACCACGGAAATAAATATACTAATTATAATTGTAAACAGGGGCATGGAAAAAGGAGAGCTTGACTCATTTCTTAGCAGATTTATTGACAGACTGTTAGAATAATCATAAAATAATCCCTTCTGAAACCAACAGAGGTCTCCAAATTAACAGCAAAAAGAGCATTTGCCCTAAATTGGTTTCATTTCACCCCAAATGTCTCCTTTAATTTACCCTGTCAAGTTAGAGCATGGGTTTAAGGAGGAGTGATGACAGGAGAGGCATTTCATTGGTGCTGCCTTCTTTATTTTGTTCAGGCCAGATGGTTCTGCTCTGGGGAACCTGCAGTGCTTCCTGGAGGACAATCATAGCATGGGAGGTGATTGCTTAAGGTGAGCTCCTCTGCCAGCACCCAGACAACTCGAGTTAGGCTTTCACTGACTCTTATGTCCTAATTGTAAGGAAAGACAATATTTGTACTGTTAAAGGGTGTTTGGACCTGTGATGGAGGCTAAAAAGGGAAGCATGTTATGAAGTTGGACATCAGAAAATAAAAGGAGCAGGGAGAGGTGGGGGAAGCGAGAGGAAGATGAAGCAGGACAACACGGGTGGATGGAGCAGATGAGCAGGCTGATGGTAAATGAGCAGAGCTGTTTGCTGCCAAGCAGCTCCCAGAAGGCAACACTGGGGAAGAGAGGCTTGTCTCTGTGAGGCCTGAACTTACTGCCTCCCCCTGGGCTGTGGCTGAGCTTGTCAGCTTGTGTCAGCATGTTTTCAGAGTGTCCCCAGGAGGGTTTGATACAAGGGTAATGAAGAGTGCAGGAAAAAACCCTTCTCTTAAGCCACCTACTGGCACAAGAAGCCCATCAACCAGAGGGTCATGGTAATTCAAGCCTTTCCCTTCTGAAGAGAAGGCTGACATACTTTCTGAGATCACAGAGATCTGCAGGAGCCATTGCCATGAAAGGACCTGGCTTAGAAGGAGATGAGGATTTAGCATCATCTGAGGCATTTTTTTGCCACCATTGCCAGGATGCTGGACCAGCTGAACAGTTGCTTGGATCTGTCAGTTTGGTGTCTGTTCAGAGGCTCATCACACAGTTTTGCTGGACAATTAGCTCCCTGAACCTTCTCTAATAGGAATAATGCTGGGCAGAAACCAGACAGGACAGTGCTGCACAATATACTTAGATAGTTAAATGGTTAACAACAGAGCTGCTGTTGTGATTCAGTCGTGCCAGCAGCCTAATGCCAGCTTCTGTCCTCATCTGACACTTTCATGCTGCTCAGAAGGAACCGCTGGGGAAATATGCTTTCACAGATTGTTAGTTGTACAGCCACAGCCCTCAGAGCCCTGTATAATAAGGCATTGGTTGAGGAAGGGAAAATAACCAAGTGCTGGTCACATACCACCTCTATTTTTGCTATCAGCACAACCTCAAAGGCAGCTGATTCTGGGTGGGAGGTAAAGCTTCTCAGAGGTCACCTCAATTAACATCAGGGCTTGGACAGGGGCTCCGCCTGGTTTCATAGATAAAGCTTTGCTGCTTTTTCATTTACTGAGAGGAACCTGACTAAAATGAGCAATTGGGTTCTCATGCTGCAAAAAGCCACTGACAAAGCTCTAAAGCAGGATCCTCTGTGTATGTGTGTACCTGCTGGCAAAGCACAGGATGACAGACTACCTCACAGTTAGCAGGGGCAGGACAAATCTGTAGCACAGAGAAGGTGGTATATAGGTCCTAATTATTTTTTATTTTGGACTGAAATCACACTGAAAAGCAAACAGTTGCAGTCAATACTGAAAAATTAGCTTATTTATCTTTTTGGACACAGAAGATGCTCCAGCATTGATTAACTGTAATGGACTGCAGGGCACTGATTGCAAGGTAAGATATGATTGATCACTGGTGGGAAGACACTTGGTACTGGGGCAGCACCTTGGCAACCTTTAAAAGAGCATCAGCCATGAGTGCAGAGCTGTGCCAAGCTGAACTCCACGTGCAGTGAACAGGGAAGGTGTTGTTGCTCCAAGATAATCTGGGAGCATCAGGCAGGGCAGAAGTCTGCTTTGTAGCTGTATTGGTGACAAGGCAAGGTGAGGGTAAGGATACTGGCAGAATGCCTGGATCTCTGAGTTCACTCATTTATGATGCACATCATATTTTCTAGAAATACCCATTCATAAGTTTTTAAGTAAAGTAACCTCTGTGGAGTCTCAGTTTCTTCTTCCTCACACCTATGACTACAGTCATAATGTATCTGTGATGTGAAGAGTTTCACAGTGGGTTTTGCCTGTGTAATTAGTCTGATCTTTTCAATAACTTTAGATCCCAAAGATCCAGACAAAAATTTCAGATTAGCCTGTTTCCAAGCTTTTTATGCATGAATCAGATCTAAGCCCACTGGAAGAAACCACAGGCCAAGTTCACTGGCTGGTAGAATAGCAAACTTCAAGAAATTTAATGGTCCCACACAGTTGTATTTTTCAAACAGTCCAGTAATATCCAGTTGCAATTTCAGAGAGCAATTGTCATTAAAGAAGTGTTAGCTGAATAAAGTGAATTGTTTGAATAGTGCTGGGATTTTAAACTGTTGTTGTGATAAAGGCTGCTTTTTATTTCTGGACCAGGGAAAGCTGCATCTTCTTTCCATAGGAGGGAAGATGGTGAATATTAATCACCCCTTGGCAACCTGTCAGGTGGGGGATTGCAATCCAAGAGAAGTGATTTGCTGATTATCTGATGTGACAGGTTAATAAACAAATATTTACACACAGGGTAAAAGTAACAGTAGAGTTGGGCAAGAGATTTGCATCTCCTGAACTCTTAGGTCAGCGATTTGTGTGGGAAAATATGTTTTCTTTTCTAGGCTTGGGGAAAAGGGTGGAAATATCTTTGTCAGGAAATATAATTTAAATTCTCTGTGTGCTTGGGGTTTCTCTTTGAAAAAATCATTCGAGAAAAGAACAAGATTGGCAGTTCTGGGTTCCTTGGCTGATTTTCCAGCTTCAGGACTGCTGTGGCACATGCTGACCTGATCACCCAGCTATCCCACCATCCCTGGATACCAAAATATTTGACATTACCAGACATTTTAAAGTGTCCCACAGTGTCTGATGTCTCTGTGGTTTACCTGAGAGCTTGGTCAGCATATGTGCTGTTCTGGACCTTGTCCATTGCATGGGCATTTACTTCCCAGCTTCCCTTCACAAGCAACAAGTGCTGAAGCAAGGGAGAGGGAAATACTGAAACAGCATCATCCTTGATGCAGGTGAACCAGAGTCCCAGTGACAGCTGATCCTTCACTGTTGATTCAGCTATGGGAAGGGAAGAAGGTTTTCACTTGGAGGTAATTCCAGGGGGCTGCAAAATCCCCTTAGGGAGATGCTCCCTGTTAGGCTGAGTGAGGAGCCTATGTGGCAACTCCACCATCCAAGCCAACCCAGTAGACAACAAGGTGTGACTCCTGTGAAGGAGAGCAGCTGGAGAGGGTAGAGCTAATGATGGACACACAGGCCCATCTTAATGATGAGAGGAGGCTGTGGATGCCCTTGGCAGTAAGGACAGGGCTTCACACTTGTGATAGATTTCTTCAGGGGGCTAGGAGATGAAATTCATTCAAAGTGCGTAAAGAAGAAAAAAAAAATTCAAAACAAGCAACCCACAAAAACCCTGAACCCTTTGAACGTTGCTATTTATGATTACATAGGAATTCAAGGCTTCCTTCATGTTCATAGCTAGAAACTGTTTTCCTAGATAAAGTTTTAGAGGCTTAGATGTAATCAGCTAAGGAACTCTTCAAATAAGCTAAGCTGTGTTTTGATTTGGTGCAAATAAGAAGTGAAGTAATAGGAATAGCTATTCCTGGAACAGCTGAAGCTTTGAAGTGCTGATTTGAAATGCTCCATGCTGCCATTCAGCTATCCTGTCATAGCAGTATGGAACGAAAGACAGTTTTCCTCTCTGTGAACATACAAAAAGAAGGATATATTAGCAACTGGAAATAAAAATCCAGCTCTAAAAAACAGGGGAGATAATTTTTGTTCTCTTCTACATTTTACTTTATATTTTTATTCCATTTTTTTCTGTATTTCTTCTTAGCATCAAAAAGACAATAGCAATGGTTCTTACATCAGGTACAAAGGACATCCAGCTCTCATTTCTCCGCTGCTGTTACCTCACTTGACATCATGATCTGAAAAGTTTGATCATGTGGGGCACAACTATAAATCTGCTATAAACACTATTTCTGCTGCATAGTGAGCTGACAGGGGAGATCTGGGATGATGCCTGTGCTGCAGTCAGAAGCCCAGGCAGAGCAGGTATGGGTTCTGTGACCCTGGGGATGAAGGCTGGGGAGCTGCAGCTGCAGGGGTGCCAGTATGAGGAGCTGTCAGAGCCTTGGGTAAAAGCCTTTGGCGTGGTGATAACTGTGTTGGCTCTGATAATGGAGCTGGTTTAGGTCTATCTATACATATGGTTCAGCCCCACACCTTGGCCAGTCTGGCCATACAGAATCTGCCTTTTGGATTTCTGTCTCTGCATTCTGTCTCTGCCTTCCCCTCTTTGGCCCACTCTGCAGGTAATGTTTGCTGTGATATTTTATCTAAAAGAGGCTCTTCTCAGCCTGCTGACCATTGGGAGGAGACTACTGCTACCTCTCCTTCCTGTTCCCTAGACATTCCTATTCTGAAGAGGTTTTAACAGTCTCTATTAGGCTGTGTGCTCCCATGGGGCTATTCAGAAATAGTCTTTACCTTTTCCCCATCAGCTGGTATCAAAGGTGACTCACAGAATAAAAGAGATTTGAACATAGCCTATTACAAGTCTGCGCCTAAAAGTGATTGTGGAAAAATAATATTTTGTCTTTATTTTGCCCCAATTTGGGGAAAATATCTTCCAAGGTCTGTGTTATCTGCAGACCCTTGCTGGTTTCCCTTTATGCTCAGTGACGTTTTTGGGATCTTTGTTTAGAGTTTTAGTGAGTTTCTGAAAACTCAGCCATGCAGCTTTACTTCAGTGAGTAGCACTACTAATGTCCACCAGATTCCTGCCATGTGGATACTACAGCTTCATGGTGGTAACATTGGTACAGCAACAGCAAATTTCTTGTTCTGCTATGAATCTGGGGGCAAATTAGTCTCTGGGTTAAATTTAAGTTATTTTCTGAAATCAGAAATATTCTTAGGACCACTAATTGTGCTGTTGAGCACAACTAACAGTTTATCTGATAAGACAGATCATAATAAATGGATTATTCTATTTAGAAAGATACTACTAAATCGTGCCTATAGTAAGGTTATTTCTTCTGCCTGTAATACATAAACAGAGGGAGTTTGCAAGTGAAGGGTGCTATACTGAGGACAAATGGAAAGAATTGCTCTGCTGCATGGTGCTCTGTTGTCTCGTGCTTTTGTTGCTAAGGGATGTAATTCTATTACCCACTGTACTGTTAGATTTCAAAAGGGTAGTTCATAAGCACTAATAACATTTGTGGCAATCTGAGCTAAGTTAATGAAAAAGATAATCAAATCTAATGCTCCAGGGCAAGATATCTGATATCTCCAGGGGTCATAAAGAGATCATACAGCTGTCTTGGGGCAGGGGGTGGTTGTATGTGTGAGTGCAAAAGAGGCAAGGGGCAGCAGAAAAGTGAGGGTCACCTTGCTCAGAAGCACTGTGTGCTGGTCACTGGCAGAGGCAGGAGGAGATTGCTAGATATGTCACAGAGATGGAGACACTTATTAAGCTAATGATATTTTTAGTAATGCCAATACCTAAGAGGTAAGTTTCAGCTGATCCCAGACATTTGTCTCAACGTGTTGATTGGGAAATTGGATTAAGTAGTTCATGCATGGTTCTGCCTTGCCTATAGCAGGCATATACTGACTTGGGAGCTGACCAAGGACAGCACTGAAATAGCCTTTGGAATTTTTTTTTGTAAACACAAGCTTCAGTGTGAAACTCTCTTCTGAGGCAAGTGCAGTATTTTATTGTGTCTCTAGACAATACCCACTGGTGACTTTTTCTTGCTTCTGACTATAAACACAGGTTGTTTTTTTTTAATGGACATTTCATCACCACATATTGCTATATCACTTGAGGGTCCAAACAGAGGCTTCATGTTCCTTGTAGGTGTGTAAGTGATAATGTTCGGCAAAGGACACTTGCAATGGGAATTGTACCCAGACCAACCCAAACCCATGTTTTCTCTCACAGACTCGTGCTGCATTTATTGCAAGTGCCTCCTTCATCTTACTCTTCATTTCTGTACGTTCACTGTGAGCATTCTTCTATTTCTACTACTGTTCTCTTTAACACAAATCTGCTTTTCACTACAGTAAGACTTCTGTCCCTGTTTTGGCCAAGGACAGATTAATTTTTAGCAGCAGCCACGAGGTGGCAGAGCTTGGAGCTGTGTGGGTATGTCCAGGTTGTTACTCTATACCATGCATTTCATCAGGGGAAGGCACAAGTAAGGGATTCTCACTTCCAAGGAGGATGATGTGGCTTATTGAAGTTTACAATGTGTTTTTTCTCCTCCGGCAGCAGAATGCAGACCCCAGTTTGCTTTCACCTGGAGGGGTGTGCAGTTCACCTGGAAATGACTGCCCCAGGGGTGGAAACACAGCCCCCATGGACTGATCCAGGCTGCACTGGAAAAGAATGAGGCTCTAGAACACTTGCAGTTCTTTGATGACATCATTGTATGGGGCAGCATGGCAGAGGAAGTTTTTGAGAAAGAAGAGAAGATAACCCAGATCCTCCTGAAGGCTGGTTCTGCCATAAAACAAAGTAAGATTAAAGGACCTGGCAGGAAATTGGAGTAAAATGGCAAGATGAACACTGTCACATTCTCATGGGCATGGTCATAACCCAGCAAAATACTGTGTTCCCACCAACAGGCAAGAAGGAAACACAGTTTCCTTATCTCATTGCTGTTTATTTTTCTTATCTCAACAAGAGATATCTGCCCTTTATCTGGAAGGAGGGAGAGGAGGGGAATGGGTCATGGTTTTCACTTTAGTGGGAGCACTAAATTAGGTAATTCCATTCCTATGCCACAACTTTTTGTACCAAATCCTAGCCATGTGAGGACATCAAGTGCTACAGCCTGTGTATATGGCCAAAGTTAGATGATTAGTAAAAACAGGAAGGCTAAGGACTGCATGAAATGGTGTCTCCTTCCATTTGGCTTCCTAAGCCTCAGAGACTTCCTAAATTAGGTGTTTTAACTACCATACTTTGATAATTAATCAATTCTGAATAGATATGTTTGATCCCTTTTTGAATTTTTAGATCTTACTAATTTTCTGTACCACTCAATAAGGAGTCCTGAAGAGTTCTCCAATATAGAGACTTCTCAAAGTAAAAATGTGTGATGAGCAGGTGTCATTTGTTGGCTTCAAGTGTCCTTGCAGCCTACAATGGTGCATGTGCCCACCACGTGACACTCTCATACCCATGGGCAATTGTTCTGTGACTGTCCCACCACAGGTCTGTCCACTACTGGCATTTGCTCATCACAGGTTTTTACTTGGAAGAAATAAAATAAAGGGCTATATTTGATACTACAGTACTTTTTCTTTTTTTTTTTCCTTTTTTTTTTTTTTCCCCTTCAGAACAATAGCTATCCACAGAATTTAATGGGAAATATTAAAGAAAGTATTTTGGGACCAGTATGATGGTCTGTATCTTTCAGGAGTGCTTATATGTTTTTTGTGCAGTAATAGTGGAGTACTTTGATGTTCTCAATTGTTGTATTTCTACCAACATTTTCTAACTTCCTTCCATATTTTTCTGAAAAGCTCCATTAATTTCTAGGAGTAGGGTTATTCATAAAGTTACTCCTGACTTTTTGAGATTCGAAAAACCCATAAAATTCAGCTGCTAGTCTTTAGGTTTTACTGTAGAACAGAAGAAATACTTGTAATAAATTCTCCTGAATTTGTCATGATAATATTAATCACATTTCCATAAAGCTTGGATTGGGAAAAAAAAATCAAACAGAAAAACTTATGGAAATCTACTGTACAAAAATTAACTGCTTCCACCCCCCTTTTCCACAATTGCTCAAGACATCACCATGTTTCTGTTTTAAATGTCTACAATATAGAGTTATTTAAACTAATTCAGGTTTCTGGGGTTTCTGTTGGTTGAAGTTCAACCTAACAATTTTCAATATGTAACACCAAATAGATTTTACTTAAGTTAATACCAAAGGGACTTTGTTTCCTTCTCTGTTCTACAAAAGAAAAATTAATATCACCTCTAAGGAAGTTATTCTGGAACAGTGAGCTATTACAAAGTTTCCAGCATTGCAAATAGAGGTAGTTATTTTAAACATCATTCACCCTTCTATATTGCTTCTCTCTTTTAGCACAGACCTGTCTCTTCATAGGATGAATTCTCAGCTGCAAAGTATCCAGATCCTAATTTATGTGTACGTGAATATTCAAGGTTAATATATTCCCAGTGGGAGAAACAATCAGTGCCGTTCAGACCACATTCTGTTTTCCTCCCTTGCCGCAGAGTAGGCTTTTGAAAATATGTCTGATGAAATTGCAGGTTCCTTCTCTAGTCTCATAAATTAATTTAATGTTTCTAATTGGGATTAGGTAAAGTACCTCTCCCCATAACTGGACAGCCAGCAGGTGGGACAAATGAGTTTAAATATCTACTCTAAATCAAGGAGAGAGAGGATAAATTTACATATTTTCTTTTTTCCTCATATGATAGTTGTTTCTATTCCTACAGAGTGTACTGGTTTTGGGGCGTCTTATACATACAGCCCAAATCAATGACCCAAGCACATGTCCCAGGTCACAAATTGACTGGAGAATAAGAAAGACAAGATTCATGGCTTAGATTTTCAAGCAAATTGTCCTCTTAGCCAGAGGTAGATGGAAGTTTATTGACAACTCTACTGTATTGAATTAGATTAGGAACATAGGCACAACTTTTGCATGTCCTCTTTATTACATCTCTGATGGATTTGTGCCATCATTTGGCTGGTTCTGGGGCCACCCTTCTCACACAGACCCCAAATATTGCCTATAAGGACTGGTACCTACAGGAACTGGGGGCCTGTGTGTTGGGGTAGGATGCAGTAAAAGTATTTATTCTGTATCTGAGCCAGGCAGCTGAGAAAGCCCAGCCTGGGTACAAGCTTTGGGGCAGTTTCATTTTGCCTCTAAGCATGTCTGGACAATATGTGCATAGCTGTGCAATTTGCTTGACCTTGCCCTTTCAACACAAGGAGCTTGTATCAAAAGAGGATACATGTCTGGACTGTCAGCCAGACTATCATTGTGTGGCCAAGCAGTGTGGTCACACATTCCTCTTCTTGTGCAGTAACCTAGTCATTAATCTGTGCTTCCCAACACCAGAACAATCCTCAAGGCAGCTGGCAGTATCTGCTGGAGCATTGGAACGTAGGGAGCCCTTACAGGAACAGGGCCAAAAGGGACCAAGGCTGCAAAACTGGTGGGGTGAGAGGCATGAGTGGTAGGGTATGGACTGAGAACCTGTCAGAATGGTACCTGTGCATAACTCACATTCTCTTTGCCCTTTGTGTCCTGGTTTTCATCTTGAGGAAAGGGGGCTGCAGGTGCCAGCTGCAGCACTGACGTGTCCTGGGGCTCGCCATCTCCTGGTATGGCTATACTCACAACTGCTCCCACTTATCTTGAGAGGCTTATTCAAAATGCAGATTATCTTGCCATGGATGCTGGGACATCAGAAATGGCCCTGTATGGCATGAGATAAGGCTTGGCAAGGATGATGCTCAGCAGGTGCTAAGAAGAGCTGATGGACCCTGGTGACTGCATGCAGAGAGCGCTCCTGCACCCTGCTCTCCAGCACAGCCTCAGCACCTGCTGCCATCTGACATTTCATTATCCAATGTGTCCCAACAGCCCCAGATAAAGACAGCAAATCAGTGTTGCTGTGTTGGTTCAGTTCCCAAGCAGCTGGCTGAGGTAAAAATGGGTTAAGCATTTAGACATTGATCATTATTGGATTATACCAGGATCCTATCAGTTTTTAATCTTTGATAAGATGCTGAAACATGGCTTTTAAATTCACTGCAGCCCTCACATATTTTTTACTTTGATTCTTTGAATTCCTCTAGTCAGTTCCCCCAGTACAACCAGGATGGATACAGGGCTCTGTGAATTGTCTCACTCATGCTTTATACAGGGGCAATGCTGCCCCTTTACTTATCTGTTCTATTGACCCATTGACATAGCTGAGGGTGGTGCTGAACACTGATTTGTGATTGGTGATATTCTGAATTCCTGGGATACATGTAAAATGCTAACTTTATGAGTTTATGAGTGCAATTAGTTTTTAAAAGTCATATTCCCACTTGGCTCTTCTCATAATCACTGTTACGAGGAAGATTACTGGAATGACCATAATAGAGGGGAGAAGTCTTTTGCTTTAGTCTGGAGTTTGAAAAGACCTTGGGGTTTTTTAAATTTATTTTGCACTGGATAGCATTTAGATGTATGGTCAGTGCCTCTGCTTGCTGTTTATAAGATGTTTCTTGTCAGAAAGTATATAAACCTGGGTCAGGAGTTTTTTGACTGCAGGAGCTGTTTATTAACATCAGAAGCTGTTTATTAACATCACAGATGAGATTGTGGGGGCGGTGTCTGAAAAGCAGAAGCAAGATAGGGTGGAGGACTGAACCTTGAGTCCACCTCTTTTTGCTCACTGCTTTGCTGCTCTTCCCACTTCAGCCTCTCCTTTTTCATGAGAAACTACTGAACTTGGAAGAAGGGCTCCACATTTCCATAGTCATGGCACTCTTTTCTTCCCTCACACCAGTATTTTTAGCCATTATATGTGTTTTGATTGGGGTAATAATAAAGAAGACGAATGGAGAGAAGGAAAAACGTGACACTAAAAGCAAGCATCCATCTCGCCCTTGGGTGGATGAAGATTTAAAAGATGGCACTGACCATCCCTTAGAAGAAGAAGGTAAGAAAAATCTTATCCCAAACACTTTTGTTGTTTGAATTTTATCTGCTGATACGAATAAAGGAGGTGCAATCTTCTGGACTTCTCCACAATGACAGCAATGCTCAGCACAGCACTGCTGCTGTGCTCTGAGCTTGTCAGGTCCCAGGAAGGAGGCAGCCCTCATGTCATGTCACTGTTGGTGTAAATCTCTGTTCCCTCCAGACCCCACGGATGAGTCTATGGACAGTGTAAGGAAAGAGAGGAGATCCTGCTGAATTCCCCACAGTCTCTTCCCAGGCCTTATTAGTGTGAGCAAAGGGAAGACCTGAGCAGTGTTTCTTTCTGCAAGTCATCCCACTTTATCACCCAGTGCTACGTATTTGGTTTCAGCACAGATAAAAAGCTGGAATGGCGTTTATTACTGTTTTTACAAAGATCCTCCATTTGTGGCTTCTGAGAATATCAATGACAGATTTGTTGGGAACTGTGTTGCTCAAATATTTAAGAACAAAACGTGGTGGTGGTGATAATCTGTTCACTCAGCTGCATATTTGAACCTGTACAAAATGCCCTTTATCTTCATTAGCTTTTTCTGATTCACAGCTTGGACAAAAGTCTAAGCACAAAATGTACCCTTCCTTCTTCTTACTTCTTAACTATCCTCCATAAACTCACTTTATTTCTTTGTGAAATAAAACTCTACAGAGTTCTGTTCCTATCAATTTTTTAAAGTTGTAGTTAATGCAGCTCTTTTATTATTTTTATCTCCCTCAAGCTGATCTCAAAGGCATTTTGAGGGGTCTGTCTGGTTTTTTTTTCCTGCATAATGACATTTTCCCTCAGTCTGCTTCTAGGAATCTTAAAACTTACAGTGTTCTTCTGCACATAGGCCTATTTCCAAGAACCATTATAGCTCTTTTCTCAGTGTTCAGTGTACTTTGAGTTAGAGTTGTTTATCAGTTTCTGAAAATAGTTGAAACCAGGAAGGGTTTAAATCCTGTTGACTGTTTTGCAAATATATAAAATTTCTTTACAAATCAGTTCACGTGTTGCATCCTCCTTTGTTCAATGCAAAATAGATTCTGTATAAAATTATCCCATAATTTCTTTGTCACTAATGGCTTACTACTTCAGTTAAATTGCTGCAAATTAGAGTTCCTGCAGGTAGTTCAAATGATAATCTATGAATTATCATCTTGGACTATAGCTGTTTCTATCAGTTAAAAAATTTAGATCTTCTACATAAACAAACCTATTAGCTCTTATCAAGGAGCCTCACTGCCACAGCTCCATACATAAAATTTTAGTCTTTTATGTGTCAGTTGCTTTCCCTGTTATTCAGGTGCTGAATTCAAAACTGTATTAGTTTAAAATTGCTTGCAAAAATAAAAAAAATTGATGGTTAGACATGTTGGTACTATTGCTAAGTTTTATTTACTTTTAAATAAAACCTTTCTCAATATACTATATCATCCAATATTAAATATTCTTGCTATTTTTGCTTTTAGTAATAAATGATCTTTCCCTTAATGGTATGTGATTCAAACCAAATTCTTTGTAACAAAGTCGTGTCTTTTATCTCTAGAAATATTAAAATAATTTCATCATTCAAAGGGAAATTTTTCCTCAGCAGGGGAAAGCCCAGCCTAAGTGACAAGAATAGCAAGGAGAAGAGTTATTAAGGATCTGCTACTTTGTTAAAGCCTTAATTGAGGATCAAAACATTGTTGTCAGTGTTAAAATTTTCACTGACTGGACTAGATGCTAAAATGGAAACCTGGATGTAAAAAGAGATATTTTTAATAGTAAAGAATACCTCCTGTGTAAATTCTGCTATTTTATTAATGTATCTTACCTTATGAGACAAGCTCAGTTCTACTTTAATGTCTCAGGCTGGCTTGTGTTTAAAGATTAAGTTCCTCTGAAGAGAATTTGAGTTAGGTAACATGAAACATTCTTAAGGCCTTGTCTAAAGCTAGAATCTAGGGCTGAACAAGCTGAATTTTCAACAGCCCCCTGAATAGAAAGGGGCAGCTGAAGACCAAGTCTTTTGATTCACGTCCCTGACCAAAGCAAGGTCTATTTGCTGAGAGAGTGAAGCATTCTGCTAGAAAAACAGAAAAGCACTGACCTTACTTGTAGCTGCATGAGCCTTCCCTGAAGTGGAACCCTCAGGGATGTTTCCCATGAGAAGGACATACCTTTGAGCAGCAGAGCATTCAGTGTAAGTACCTGAACTGCTTGGGCAGACTCACTAGGGTCACTTATTGGCAATGAAGGGTAGAATGGTGAGGGCCAAGTGGTCCTGAGTTCGTCTGTGTTGTGCTTTCCATAGCTGAAGAGATGGATGTTTCTCGCAGAAGCCTGAAACCCAGTTCTTTTGTTAAGTGCAAAGCACTCAGTCCATTTGTTTAATGCTTTAACTGGCAGTATTTCAGATTTGTTTTCATGCCCATCTGTCCTGCAGCTTTTTTCTTCATTTATAAGATCCAGAATGAGAGATTGTTGTGCTGTGGATTGGCAAGGATGTTGATGATACACTCAACTTAAAGACTAGTAAGCAACACACAAAGTCCCAAATATTCCATTTCTGCTGAAAATGCACTGCTTGTTGCTTGTGATACTCCTTACAATAGACCTGTCCCACTTAAAAGCATTTCTCCTCTCCCTAGTTTCAAAGATTTCCCATATCTTAATAATACTTCTACTGACATAGATGAGGCAGTAGCAATTTAAACCTCCTTTTCGATGACAGTTCACGTTTTGTATAATTTAGGAACACAGGACTTACATGGACACAATGCATTGCTGTGTGTATCTCCCTGCTGCTGCAGGTACCTCCAGCCTTTGTCATCAGCTGAATTAACACGAAAACTGGACTTCTGTGACCCTTTTTCTTTAACCTTGCTGAAAGACTGGTCCAGCATTTCTTACTATAGGTTTAAAACCCTCCTCTATCTTTCTGTCTGCCCAAACTCATTTAATTCTACTGTATACATAGTTAATCTGTTCCATTCTCTTGATTTTAAAGGATTCTCTTCCAGCTCTGGTTTATACCCTCCTGTGGTTTATGGATAGCAACCAGATTACCTATCAGCTTTCCTTATACTAAGTGTTCTCTTTATATAACAGCCTTTTCTTTATATAACAGCCACTCTAAGGTGGCTTATGACCTTTCTCTTAAGGTCATAAGAAACCTTCTGCAACTATATTCCGGTTGAGGTAATTTTCACAATATTTTGATGCTGGGTTCTTTCTTCCAGGGTCTGTGCCTCTCCAGCTTGCTACTTCTTTTGCTTAGGATCCCTGACCCACTCTTGAGGTTTCCAGGATCAGTCTGCTCAGCACCATTTATAACCCACTAGTAGGGTAATCCGTCTCTTTTAGTTCCCTATTAGTCACACTCAGTTCAAGGCTGGGATTCCTGCAGTGGCCCATTTTGCAGCACTCTGCCATTAATCAAAGAACCCACAGGGTCAGTTACCCAGCATTTAAGACCAAAGACGTGAAAACTTTCTTTATACGCATTTAAAATTTTTCTTATGCATGTCTTTACACTGGAAAAGAGAATTAGAGAGGAATTGTATACTTAGGAAGCAATTCCCTAGAGAAGAAACTTGATTGGAAAGCAAATGCAGTAGTCTTGATTGGGGTTTCTCAAGGATGAATCTCAGGAGCAATTGTTAATATTATCTAGTGGTATTTGCATAAAACCAAGGAGAGTAAAAGTGAAATATCTTAATGAGAAGTGAAAGCCAACAACACAGGGAAGCATCAGTGTAGGTAAAATAAGTGGCCAACAGAAGTGAAATGACAACTTATTATTCTCAGTATGAGTTTTTAATTAAGGACTCATGCTTCAAACTGAGGTAAAATTTATTACATGATTTGCAGGCTGATTATAATCTCCCATATGTACTGCTGGGAAGAACATAATCATAATCCTAAAATGTATCCAGAGAGGAATTTCTGATAGAGATAGAAAAATAGTACTTTTAAGATGAGACTCCATTTGGGATGTCTGAGCCAAAATCACTCCAGATTTACTTAAAAAGCAGGAAGTTTGATGACTACTGTAAATGGGCAACAGAATTAATGGCAATCTTGAGAATGTGGCTAACAAGGCAATAGACTTGCTAGCAGGATGTCTGTTGTCCATCAAGTGGTGGAATACAAAGAGATATAAACAAGACACTTGTGGTATTGTATAAAACAGGAGTATGTCTAAACACAGAAATTAGAGATATAGAGAGCATGCACTAAACAGATGGTGCTGATAATGATTTAAAGTTAGCATATGGATAACGTTAACTGCTAAGAAAGAATGGTTGACACATGGTGGAAGAGAATATATAATAGATTAATTTATTCTTTAAAAATAAATTTTTCAGGGGAGTTTTGCCTTTGTGTGTCAGTTCCTGCACTTCTAGGTTTTTCTGCTTCAGCTAGTATTCCTATGTTGAGTGTTTTGAGGTTTTCCATTCTGATCAGCCATCTCATCTATGTTGAAAATCTTTGAAAGTACATTTCCTTTTTCACCTTATCATTAAGTTGAACTATCTTGACCAAACAGCAGCTTCACCTCTATTCTTCTTACATGGGAAACTCCCTCACAACACAAAACAAGCAAGCACTCATCACTATCTTACTGCGTGTAAACCACAAAGGGAACTGCCATTATCACATTATCAAGAGGTACCCTTTTACTTTTGAGCATGCAAGACCATCACAAAAATAATTTTTACAAGGGCTCACTGCTTTCCATCAGCCTGGAGCCAGGTCCTTGCAGACTGTGACCAAGAGTGCTTAACACAGGCATGAAATGCTAAACACAACAAATTTTCAGGGTGAATTATTTGTACACAAAATGAAATATGTGTTGTCTGGGGACCAGAACCATTCCATTTAGATTCAATTTATGAAACTAGATTTATTTCACTCCTTTGCACAGGTTGAACCACATTTGTGAATATTTCACTGCTTTTAAAATGAACAAAAAATCAGCCTGGTCTCTAAGGCAACTGCATACTACTAAAACACAGAAGTAATTGCTATTTGAATTTGTGCTGGAGATTGCTATGATTCAGGAATAATAGCCTAATAGCGACAGAAAAAGAACTGGAATTTTTTTCCTGACTCAGCTTTCTGTAGGAGAGTGCTCAATACTATTGACTAGTCAAAATGTAGCATTTAAATGGCTTTAACTTCTACATCATAGCTGCAAAAAAAAATGCTATCTGTGCTGATTCTAGGAATATGGGGGGAAAAGAGGCCTCAGAGATAACAGAAGATTCATTTTGTGATATAAACAGACAGATTTCAGTGAAATGGAGAATAATTTTGAGTTCTTAAATTAAAGCCAAGAAACACAATATCCTAATTTGATATGTTGTTATCCTACGTATAGATGCCTGACATCCATTTCCTCTTATGCTGAAAGTACTAGGAAACCAAAGAGCTTAACCACAAAGTCACATTTCTGCAGAGCCTAAGCTTGCAATGCTTCTGCTACGAAACATGAATATGGAAGAAGTTGACATTCAGCTCTTCAGAGGAGATTTTACACATATTGGTAGTTAAGCTCTCTCCTTAACTTCAGTAATTTAATTGATTTTTTTCCTTATTAAATAGATCAAGAAGGAACACACATGTTCACATTTACTTGCTGAGAAAAGTGGGCTGGAAGCCTGTCCACTTTTTCAATGCTGTTTCAGCTTGTAACCCATTTTCACAGGCAGGCTTGCAGGCTGAAGTGGGGAAGGCAATGACTTCTTTGTGGATCACACTTGCTAGAGCCAGCCAGGACCCTCCTACCTCTTGGTATTTAAACAAAGTGTTTATTCAGCAGCTGGAGCTGGGGATCAAGGAGTTGTGTCAACTGGGACTTTAGACTTTGCCTTACCAGTGGTATAGAAGGGCAGCATATGCCAGTGCAGGACAAGGTGCATTATAGTGTGAATGCCAAGGATATCAACAGCATCCTTCAGCAAAAAAGTCCCTAACCACTTGTATTTTCTTGCAGAGGGTGAGGAAGAGTGGCAAGGACTTGAAGAAAATATTGCCCATGTCCCCTTCACTGGCGAGCGCTACTCTGAGGCTGAAATGATTAAAAGGTCACAGGCATTCTATGAGCTTCTGAATAAGAGGAGATCTGTCAGGTTTCTCAGTGACGAGCCAGTCCCCAGGGAGGTTATCGATAATGTCATCAGAACAGCAGGTAGGTACTGAGTGGTTCAGGGTCTGGGAAAAAAACAGGATCAACATTGCTGTTCAAGAGTGTAACTGTGAAAAGGTGGTGTGGAAAAGCCAAGGGAACTGGAATTTTGCTCATGGTTTTCCTAGATTCACCTGTAGCTGGAATGAATTAGCACCCATTGATTGATTGGAAATTACTCAGCTTGAACAACTGTATGTCAGGGACTGGTTTGGAGTACTCCCAATTCCTTTGTATTTGCAGTTCACCCACAAGGGAAGAAATGCATTTCAACAGCATCAAACAACTTCATTTTCAACCTTTAAAAAAGTTATTTAAAATTAAATTTGTGTGCTTTGTTGAGACATCTTTCAAATAGAAATATTGAAGCATTTTCTCACAAATGTCAAGACGTGTACTTCACATGCTTTAAAGTTTAATGCATTATGATGATATTTGTCATGTGTGGGTTTGGGTTTTTTGGGGTCCCCCCACAAACAAATAGAATAAATTGTCTCAGCCTTACAAAATATTTCAGTTGACATAAATGGTTGGTGTTTAATAAAGGGAAAGAATTTCAGTCTAGAACAAAAAGCCTTTTCTGGTCCTTCCAAAAGTAGTGCCAGACCCCTGTTGCATATGATTGGAGTGTTATGGTGAGGACCCTAATAGAGGTTATTTGACTGAATGTCAGAAATTGATCATCTTTGTTGTTGTTGAGAATTTATGTGTTTCAAATCATTACTGTCATGTCCTGGCCGAATCTCATCTCTGCTTTAGTAACATTGGCTTCAGCCAGGATTGGTTTTGATCCTCCTGATTTCTCTTATTCTATGAGCCAGCTGCTGCTACTGCTGCTGCTATAGAAAATATTCCCAAGCTGCCTTAGAGAAAAGTTCAGTAGCCTTTAACAGAGTTAATAATCTAAAGAATCTCCACATTTGAGGTGCATTATTTTCCCTTTAAAAACTGTAAGCAGCTTTGTTACTGCACTGTAACGAGTCTCCATCTCCCTCTAATTAACTAGGAGTCATTAAAACACTGAGCATGTTTTGGCAAATGCAGCAAAGCAAACAAGCCTGGCGTGCAGATGAAGTACTTAGTAACCCTGAAAGCTTTGGGCCATGTGGAGAAAAAGAAAACAAAGGGAAACATGAATGCCATCAGTTTTTACCCAAATCTGAGGAGAGGCAAGGTTCATAATATAAAAACTTTTTCATACATCAAGAGAGTTCAAGCTGCTTATTCAGTGTTTCTTGAACTAAAATCAGTCCTTAGTATTGCATGCCTTCAAGTTCTTCAGATATTTTTAAATGTGTATGAGAGACCAGAGAGATCTAAGCAGTCTTCTTAATCTCTATGTCTGTGAACCTATGCAGATATACATTCTTCAGCTTCAGGCTTTTAACCTCTAGGAAGTTAAAATATTTCTCCAGTGGTGTTGATGGGTGAGCAAGAAGAGATTTAATATGTGCACACCTATAAACACCAGCTGTCTTTGGGACAACAAATTCAAACCTATACACACTCTATGGCAGATGTCTGTGTTGTACAGCTCCTTATCTTTGTCAGGCAGTGACAGGGTCCTGCAGGGGGTCACTTAGCCTTGTTTTCCTGAAAGCCATTTTTTTCACCCTTTAGCTGTGTCAGAGTTGGCTGTGTATTCAGACAGAGCTCTGCTTTTGGTACAACACTTTGTAATAACATTACTGTGTTCATATATATTGCACCATATTACTGCCTCATCATAAGAACCACCAAAAAAGGAATTTTTTACAAATCCTTAACACTGGCTTCCTGTAAGATGGCAGTATGAAAGGACTAACCTCTGTTCTTCTGGGATTTTACATTCTTTGAGAAAGAAATGAACAGGATTGTCTGCCAGAACTTAGTCCTTTTCTTCCCATCTCATCCACTTGTGTTCCCATTGCTCAGCTGGTCAGCCTGAAAACTCACAAGGAAGAGCTGACACCTCTCACTGCCCACCCTCCTTCCTGGGTTTTTACTTTTCCCTGTTTTTGTATGAAGGTACTTCACCTAGTGGAGCACACACTGAGCCCTGGACCTTTGTGGTAGTGCAAGATCCATATTTAAAACATAAGATTCGTGAAATTGTGGAAGAAGAAGAGGAAATCAACTACAAAAAAAGGATGGGAGACAGATGGGTTAATGACCTGAAAAGACTGAGGTATGAAAAGCCAATTACCTAAGGGGTGTGAAGAGAGCCTTTGTTTCAGTGTAGGAAAGACTTCTGTAATTTTCTATTTCTTCCTCTGTCTCACTTTTAATATTTTTCTAAAATCCATGTTTGGAAACAAAAATTTATAAATATGTGTAGAATTGTGCCTTGATGGCTGTTTCATAAAACTGCTTCCAGTAAAAGAGATTACATGCTCTCTAATTTGAAAGTTTTCCAAGCACTTGGCTCCATTATTATTTTTTCCTATGTAACCTCTGCAGCTGAAACTCTTGTCCCAGATTTTTTCCGTTGTTTGCCAAGCAGTCAAGCTCCCAAAGTCACTGGAAGCTTTGCTACCAACTAAGGAAGCCCCAAGGCCTGTCGCTATCCAAGTGCTTAATTATGCAATATTTAATTGTTCCAAATGCCCTCCAAAGTCTGACTGACTTGCTAAACTTCACACAATGGGAAGATGTCTATCGAGACTTGGCTTGTCAAATGGAGCAAGTGCACAAAGCTTTGTAGGGTTGACTTGCCCTACTTGTTTGATAATGTTACTGTTTTTCAGGTGCTCAGGTGCTATGCAAATCTATGTGCTATGCAAATAACTAAATGCCACAGGTTCTTATGTTTTGAGTGAGAACAGTAGAAAGCACTCATTTTCTTGTCTAGATCTTATGTCATGATTGTAATTTAAGAAATTGGGAACCAAATGAATTGTAACAAGGATGAAGTACTCAGGAACAGAATAACAATTTTTGCCGTTGGAATGTATTTAGGCTTAGACCTTAGACAAAAAAGTTTTGAACTTTTCTGACAGCAGTCTTCCCTGTAATGACAAAAAAGTTGGCACTACTGGTAACAGGCAAATCTGCAAAATTCCAGGTATTAAATAATCTCAAAGGCAAATGCTCATGAGGCCAGCTCATAGATAAGAGGTCAAGAACTATCTCTTATTTGTATGCAATTCCACTCTTCAGAGTGAGCACATCAACCCCTCAGCCAAAACTCTTAAAATTGGGAGCTCTATTCAAGCTTTTTTTTCTTTCAGAAATGTTTCTATTTAAGCTGATAATACTTAATCCTTTGCAGTAAATGTTCTAAGGTTTAGTCTACTGCTATAATTGTCATGTACCTTTAGTGCCCCTTTGCAGACAGTAAATGTAATTTAAAGGAAAGTGAAAAGGTTGAAAAATAAATGTCTTAAACATTCTTTTGCAGAACAAATTGGATCAAAGAGTACTTGGACACTGCTCCATATTTGATCCTCATTTTCAAGCAAGTATATGGGCAGCTTCCAAATGGCAAAAAGAAGACCCACTACTACAATGAAATCAGTGTTTCCATTGCCTGTGGTATCCTGCTTGCTGCACTGCAGGTATGTTGACAGAACCAACATATTGTGTGAGTCCATATCTTAGTTTGGGTTATGTACCAAGACTGCTCTGCTCAAATAAGGGTGGAACTCAGTTTAGAATTTAACATTTTCAGTCTCCTAGATCACTCCAATTCCTTGAGTGGACCATGTCTTAGTTTTGAGTTTTAAAGTTATTCTACATGGGTCTATGTCTAAGAAGGTGATTCCTATCCTCAGTACTGATTAACAGGAAGAAAAATATAATGTAGCTTCCAGAATTGTCACTCTTCCCTCGGCACAGGCTTCAGCCCCTGTGGTTTCTGCCTTATGCTAACAGGGCTGAGAGGCTCTTCAGACTACCCAAGCACGACTGTGTGGTGCCACACTGGCCTCTTCTTTTCAGTAATCCCTATAAAACAGCTTGACACCAAACTACTTTTAGTATACAATGCTGAGAAGAAAAAAAAAAAAAAAATCAGGGGCATATTCCACAGAACAGGCTGTACTCTCAGTCTTTCAATCAGTCTTTCTAGGGCATTTCTGAAAGTGAACTGATCTCTAAAGCTCAGCATGTTTGTCACCAGCCAGTTAGATTTTCTCAGTGGTTTCTCAGTGCTAGGTTCTGCTTCTTGAATCTGACGTACTCACGCAAGTGTTAAATAGAGAAGCTATTCCGATAGTTAACCTGGCCTGTCAGCAAGATAACAGCAAGGTGCTTCCTCTCATATTGGCCAATTTCCTACTAGGCACTGCCATTTCTCCTCCATTTTGGTTTGAATGACACTTTCCTTCGTGCATTGCCGCTCCTCAGGCAACATTCAGCACCATCACTATTAGCTCCCCTCTTGAGATGATCACAGAGATTACTTAACATGACAGGTGCATTTCCTGGGCACCTCTCCCTGGCTGATTTGTATCTCACAGCCTCCCAAAATGCTTGCACTGTGTAGACAGAGAGACTGAAATCCACATGTGCAGAGCTCTCAGGAAGCAACTGAGATGTGTGGTCATACCTTAGATGATGTCAGCTCTTTATTGTTTGCCCAGATTTTTAGAGGTTTTGTGAGATTTTGAATGACAGGAAGAGTGACACATAGATTTATTTTGGGATTCTGATGTAATTCATAACAATGGCCACTGTGAGAGATGCAAACAGACTCCTATGACAACTTCTGAGGCAGAGCCTGTGCCCCCTGTCCCTGTGAGGTACAGCTCTTGAGGAGAAACTCAAGTGTTCATGAGGCTGTAAAGGCACCTTCCTGCCAACTGTACAGAGGTAATAACTGAAACAGTTCTCTGTATGAGCCAGATCGTAGAATCATGGAAAAGTTTAGTTTGGAATGCATGTTTCAAGATCATCTAGTCCAACTACCAGCACCATGGGATGACATTCCAATCATATCCCCACAACTGCCTCTCAACTTCCCTGTGGCCATGGATTCCCCATCACATTGAGCGTGGCTGGCAGGCTCTGGCTCTGAGCAGCACTCATGGCAGGCAGACTGTGCTGTTGCTGCAGTGGAGAAATGCTCTACACTTCTCTGTAACCAGAGCAGGCATCTTTTATGGTGCCACTGAGGCTGTTACTAAATCAGGTGTTGTAAAGCCTGCAGCAAGTCTAACAGAGCAGCATTTCTGGACTAGTTGACAGAAGGATGTGTACAGGTGTGGTGGGAACAACAACTACAACTAAAGAGCACAGGCCTCTGTCTCACTGTTGCTGTCTGTCTTGCTGCAGAACGCGGGTCTGTACACGGTGACCTCCACACCGCTGAACTGCGGCCCCCAGCTGCGGGTGCTGCTGCAGCGCCCAGCAAACGAGAAGCTGTTGCTGCTGCTCCCCGTTGGCTATCCCAGGAAAGACGCCACCGTGCCTGCCCTGACACGGAAGCCGCTGGAAGACATCATGGTGGTCATGTGAGCCCAGTGCTAGGAGGAAGGAGACCATCCCTGCTGACAGCTGAGCTTGTCACTGCTGTTTCTGTGCATCATCTCCTCCTGTTTCACCTTTGCTCTGGCTGTTTACACCCTCATTTCTTTTAGTGCTGGTAATCTACTGACAGCAGTGAGCAGTCAAGCACTGTGCCTTGGACAGCTGCTGTTACCTGTCTGACCAGGGCATTGTTCCAGGGGATATGTACAATGGCATTTAAATTACTTTAATCACTTGATTTTTCTCATGCATTGTGGGGACAAATCTCTTCTTGAACTGGAATATATATTTTCCTTATACTTTTGTGATTGCCATTATACAGTTATTTTAACTTAGGCATTTTCATGAAAGTTGTATTAGAAGATACAAAGAGGTCCAAATGTGCTGTCCTGTCTTGGTCAGTGTGTGCTGTTTAAATGCCCCTTCCCCTTTACTGTGTTCAGCTGTGTGTAGAAAGATGCTATTTTCCTCCTATATGGTAGGATTTCTCTACTTGATTGGTCTCAAAAACTTGCTCTACACCAGGCTTTCTTAAACTATTGCGGCTACGAGTGTCTTACTTTGGGAGAAATTTAGCAGGAACAAGGCATACAAGTAATTTTCTTGTTACCATTTATTTATACATGTTCCAGGCACAGTTAGATCGTGTGGTAGCTTATCAATCTTGCCCCCGGTACTTTGCTGCTCCCACTGGAAGCAGCGCAGAGGGAACTACTATTCTGATTATCCTGTTCATACCTACAGTAGTACCAGTTTAACACTCTGAAATTGAAACTGCTTTGGGGACCCTGACAGGTGAGAGAAGCTTTCTCGTCGGCCCCAGTCAGGGATTCAGGAGCGGCGCGCTGGCAGGGTTGGCGCTGCCGGAGCCGGGCGGGCAGAGCCCCCTCGTGGGGCCGCAGCTCCCGCCGGCAGCGAGAGGGGAAACGCTGAAAGAGACGCGTCCTTCCTGCAAGGTTCTCTGTTCCGGGAAACACTTCCCGCCCTGACCTCTGCTGCGTCCAACATCAGGTACATCAGCGGTCCTTGAGGGATGAGATGCTGGAGAGCAGTGCCACGGAAAGGGACATGGGGGTCCTGGTCAGTGGCAAGTTGAACCTGAGCCAGCAGCGCCCTGGCAGCCGGGAGAGACAACCCAGTCCTGGGGCACATCGGGCACAGCATCACCAGCCAGGCAAGGGAGGGGATTGTCCTACTCTGCCCTGAGCTGGGGCAGCCTCACCTCCAGTGCCGGGGGCAGTTTTGGGTGCCACATGATGGGACATAAAGTTGTTAGAGAGCCCCCAAAGGAGGAGCAACGAATATGGTGAAGGAAGGACCTGAGGGAATGGCTTGAAATTGTGTTCAGGGAAGTTTAGGTTGGTATTAGGAAAGAGTTCTTCACCCAGAGTGGCTGGGCGCTGGAACTGCCTCCTCAGGGCAGTGGTCACAGCACCAGCCTGACAGAGTTCAAGAAGCATTTGGACAATGCTCCTGGACACTCACTGTGACTCTTGGGGATGGTGCTGAGCAGGGCCAGAAGCTGGGCTTGATGATCCTTGGGGGTCCCTTCTAACTCGGGATAGTCTGTGATTCTGAGTTAATGCACTCCTTATCTAAAGTCCAACCTGGTCTAGTGGAAGGCTCAATATAGGGGGATTGAAACTACAGGATCTCTAAGGTACAAACCATTCTATGATTCTACAAGTCAAATCCCATTTACCATCACTTGTCAGCTGAGCAAGTGGAGAGGATAATGTTTTGCAGAGGTACAGATTTTGACCATGTCAGTGCCTCTGTCACCCAGTGGGAAAATTATTTTCCTCTTTGACAGACCATTGCTGGTATTTAGCAGATATGGTGATGTCTTCACCTGTTGTACTAGCCTGTTTCATGTTCTCAATGGTACAGCTATGGCAGGAAATTTCTTATGCAGGACTATAGTCAAATAAAAAATAAAAAATAAAAAAATTTAAAAGGAAGAAAAAAAGGAAGTCCTTAGTCTTTACACATTTTCAAAGTCTAAGAACTAGTAAGGGAGATGGGAATGAGCTGAACCAAGTAAAGGCTGATAAGCTGCAGGTGCCCAGCTATCAGGAATACATATTGAAGTCACTGATACAAGTTTTCCTTCTGTGCAGATGCTACTGTGCCCCATCAAGCCCCTTCACAAGCATTTTGTACCTGCTGGTACTACTGTGTTTTAATTCAGAGTTCACATCAACAGAGGGAGGACTGAATCCCTGTCATGTTGCAATCTTTCCTACAGAAATAAACACTCAGCTACAGAAATAAATTACTTCTGCCTGGTCTCAGTCTGCAAAATAGATGACACTCAGAGAAACTTTACTAAATTAATTCAGTTTCAAACAGCAGGAGCTTGCATATATAAGGCTATTTCTAGAGTGGTTTCATAACTAAAAAAAAAACCCAAACCCAAAACAAACAAAAACCCCAACAACAAAACTCCCCAAAAACCCACCTAAAGTAGTTTAAGAAAAACACAAAAAAAGTCACAATAATAAGCATTGGTATATACAATATACCTTTTCACACCAAAGAAGATTAATGGTTGGGCTTTTTCTCTCTATGCTTATTCTGGATACTAAGCTACACATAGCAGTTTAAAAACTCAAGCCCTCACACCTGCTACATGAGAAAGACTCTATCCAAAAAAGCATTTCTGGAATCATGGAATGTAAGTAAAATAAGCTTCTTTTTTTCTTCTTTGTTTTTTTTCTTTTTTTTCCCAACTGCCTTAAAAT
>VWYP01019105.1:223967-257955 GCA_013400435.1 Pycnonotus jocosus | reverse complement strand
TTTTTATAAAATGATACCATTCACTTTCAATAGTAACAATAATTTTATACATCTTTACATATATACTCAAAGATATTAATGAAAATTAGAATGGTAGTTTAGAGACTGTGTAACTCTAAGGACATATTTATCTTCCATTCATAATTATGCGTAGTGTTTTATTAGCTCAAAAGTAGCTTGTTAAGCTTTTTTGGAAGGAAAATTATCTCAAATCCTCAAATGCAGTCTGCTGTGACTACAACTGGTAAATAAAGCTGGGATGAAAGGCTATTTGAACCCTTAAAAATGTACTAATTTGCATTCAGATTTTTTTTGTTGTTTTATCCTTAGGTGAAGAGTACCAGCACAGAGGAATGATGGATGACCTTTTTCAAATTAAATTTTTTTGTCTTGCTGGGTTTAGTCAAACACTCACAGAAATACAGTGGGACTTGGGGTTTATTCTTACTTTTCTCTGAAAGGTCTATGACATGAATGATTTCCATTAATCAGAATGATTTATTATGTTTTTAGTTTCTTTAGTTGCTCCACCATTGCTCAGACTACAATCTTAGATAGCAATTCTCTTTAGAGTGTAAAATCTCATGCATTTTTTCTCAGTGGCCATTAAACAACATTATTTAAATGTGTGTTTTTAAGATTTTTAAAAAATCAAACAAAGTTTATAAGCATGTATCAGTAGAAGTTGGGTTGAGTTCTCATCTTTGCATGGTCATTTCCTTGTCTCTGTCCTCTGGAGGGAGGAAAAAGCACTTGTGTCTCCTCATTATCTTGACTTGAGGTCAGACTTTGACTTCTGTCTCCATTAGCAATTAAGTTCAGAATAGCAGCACAGTTTTGAAGGGATTGCCCTGACTATTTCAATTTTGTTCATTCACAGGGTCAGTTCTTAAAGCAGTGATTGCATGTATATATCAGATACCTTTCAAAACATAGAAAACCAGAAGCTTTGCTCCAAATGAATTTTGATGTCTGCTGAGACCTTTGTGTTCTGAATCTGCTCCCAGAAGCTCTGGAGAGGTGATTGGAGTACTTTGAGTTCTCACTGGAGCTTTGTTACCTCCTCGAGGGATCATATCCCTGTAAGTGGGCAGCATTTGCTGGGGCAGCTGTAAGGAGAATCAATAAAGAAAGAAGTTTGGGCCAGCACTGTGCCCACTCCACAGTGGCAGAAATGGGCTGGAAGGATGGGGTGTGACAGTGGACTCGGAGCAGGCTGAGCACTTCCAGGCCCTTGTCTTTTCTCACAGAGCACTGAGGTGCTGTTTGCCTCACAGCTGTGTTCGCTTCAGCAGAAGTGAAACTGCCAAAGGTCTGTTGGGGTAATGTTATACTTCGGGTGGTTCACTTATGCTTTTTGGTTTGTAATATTTTAGCATAATGCTCCATCTTCTGGGCAAGAGATGACATTTAACAGGCTTAGAATGCCTCAATAAATTATGAGTCCTATTAAACATTTTATTAGAGAAATTTGTTTGCCACTCATCCACTTTGTCTTGCCTCCTTTCTTGCTATAGATTGGCTTTTGATTCTCATTGCCCAAACATTTTTTGTTTGCTCTTTCTTTAGAAAGTCTTTAAAAATACAATGGATCCTTTTTTTCTTCTTCTTCCTTTTTTTTTTTTTTTTAATATATGACCTCTCTAGCCAATATTTTTAATGATTGCCGTTTAAAAAAGTGCCAGAGAGTTTTGAATTTGCATTAGTCAGGAAGCAGATGATTGTCAGTTTCCAGTCAGTTCAAAAAGTCGCACAATGTGCAAGAGGAAGCAAAAGCAAGCATAGCTAAAAATGGAGATGTAGGCTATCAATTAATGAGTGAGTCAGTGCTGCCCTTCTTAAGGGACCAAATCCCAAAGTTTTCATCATTTTTGTAGTGAAAATTTCAGCTCTGACCCCATTTTAAACCAAGGTCCTGAAGTTGGGGTTTACAGTAATTTTTATGAAGTTAGAATGATCCTCAGAGGCCCCAACACCAGCAGTTCAGTCCAGAATTCTGACATATTTATAATGGTCTGCCCTGATCCATACAGAAAAATAGAAACAACAAAGGTCAAATCCTAGTACATGAATTTGATGGAAAACCATTTTAAATAAAATTGAACGCAGTTCCTGAAACTGTAGTTCAGCTATGCTGAAAAAAGATCCTGAAACAAAGAAAATTAATTTTCCAACAGCAGTCACAGACAGTTCTAAACACTTTCCAAATCTGTATTAAAATTATGTGGCAGATTGCATGTGCCGTGCTTCACCTTCGTGTCAATCAATTACCAACTCTAATGACAAGCAGGTAATCAAGAATATGAGCAGCACCTACTCCATGCTGTTCTGTAAATACATTTCTGTTCTCAAGTTGAGTTTAACTCCAGAATTTGCTGAAGGCATGGTTCATCAGGCTGATAAGTGGAGCTCAGTTCTGACCAGCTGTTGTGAAAAATCTGCAGGATAATTGGGATTCCATTGATAGGTCCATCAGGTGGTGCAATTGCTGCATGGTCTGGATACAAGATTTTTCTTCAAAGGCTGGAAGCAGGGTGTGAAAGGAATCATCTCTTATTTTGCTGAAAAACAGCTCAAAAGGAATGCAAATAAAATAAATGCATTCTTTCATATAGGAAATACTAGTTTTGAAACTATTTAGAGGAAAAGATGATTCCTAACAGTCATGAATGAACTAGCAGGTGCATTATGCTAAAGTTTGTAATTGTCCAAAAGAATTATAAAACCCACAAAGCTATGTAAAATATTCTAAAGAGCTAGAGAAAAACTTGCTTCTCTATGCTAAAGGCAATAAACAACTAGGGGAAAATAAAAACCTTTTGTGCAGAAAATCTGAGAGCCCTTTTTCCCCTCAACTCCAGATCTCTCTGAGAGGCTATGATATGCTCCTCTGTTTTTAGCTGTCATGCTTAAATATGACTAATAAATTTTGAATCCACCCAAAATGTAAAAATATACCTTCCACATGAAGAGCTGGCAGATATAAGATGATATATGAAGATTTATTTGACAATATAGTCTTGCTTTAAGTCAGGAGGCATTTCAAGTATTACTAAAAAGAAAATATGCAGCTGTTCTCCTTAACTGTGACAAATTGCACAAGTTGCAAAAGTGTTGTTCAGTGCAGTATAAGTTTTTAATAAGGAAGTTATTTGATTTTTTTTCTTCCTTCTTACCTTTTGAAGCAATGAAAATGGACAAAGAAAATAAATTTTAAACATAAAGTAGAAGAGTAGAACTTGAATTGTACAGTAGCACACTCCAGATCTTCACATGAGGCTTTTGCCTGTCAAGTGCCTCAGTCAGAATTAGTTCTGTTGGTTTTTAACAGGCCCTAAGTGTCATGAAATTAGCTGAGAGGTAAGAAATTAAATGGAAATAAATTGAGGGGTGGTGGCAGAGGGCTGATAAATCATTTAGCTGTTATCTACCAATTCTTAACTTTTTGTCTGAATTCATATTATGAGTCTGGAGTAGCATAGAGATATAATGGAAAACTTATTTAAAAGTATATTGATTAGCCAGATGAAAAGTGAAAATAATTATTTTTAATAATCAATAATTGAGTGGCCTACATAAATTTATAGGGTGTGGATTTTGTTTTACAAATTGGGAAGCATATATCATCACAAAGTTAGTGGTCATGTTAAGTAACCTTCCTTGAAATGGTGCTAAAGTAGCATAATTTTGCTTAGTTGTTTTATTTATTTATTTATTTTGTTTGTTTGTTTGTTTTTGTTTATTGATTACCTTCCCTAATTTACTTGCTATAACAGCACTTTGAGGCCAAATGAATTATGGTTTACTGGACAGCTTCACTAGTTTTTTCAAGAATAATTTACAAATGAATATAAATAATTTGTGGAGCTCTCCAGCATGTTCTTTAGATTTTCCATGATGCATATTATCTGCACATGAAAGTCCTTAATGACTTGATATTTGTTATCCTTTCTGTCTTGAATGTTAGGTGTACCATTATCCTGCTAAAATATGAACTTCTTACATGAAATATACTTCCAGAAGTATCAGTTATCACTTAGAAATTTGGATGTAGTCTGTAACTGTTGTATTAATGTTTCTTTTTCCTAGCTACAGACAGCAGTCAGACCTAACTAAATAAACCTCAGTAGTTATTTCACTAAATTTAAACTGTAAATTTAAATGCAAAGTGACTCTTGGATCCCACGGCTGTTTAAAAAACCCTACCAAAAAAAAACCCCAACCAAACCCCAACCAAAACCATACCAGTTAATTGAATAAGCACAGTATTTGAGAATTGCCTCTCTCTTCAGCAGGAAAAAATCCACACATTTGTTTCACACAGGGACTCCCAGATTTGAGATGTTACAGCTCAATTCTGTGTACAAGGAAGGAAACAAGATCAGCAAATATTTAATGCAAATGGTAGCTATTCATCTAATTTACATTTAAATGCATATAGGATAGCACATTGAAAATTGATGTCATCCCTGAAGGACAGACTTTTCTTGTGGAGTCACTAACATTGTGACACCTGCAATCAGATTAATTGGCCACATTTTCCTGAACAAAAGGCATTTTACTGGGTACCTTCATTACAGTGTACTGGAGACATGCATTCATTCTCTTGTGCTTGTAACAGATGAAGGAAAAAAAAACCAACACAAACCTTCTCTGACCTATTGAAGTAAAAATCTGTGTTTGGCTTTAATGCCAGGAGTCAAAATATTATGGAAGGTGGACTTTTGCAATTGTGTGGCCAGAATCAACTATGCCTTAAAACCAGCACTGTCTGGATTACAGACCTGGGATCTCAGGATAAAAATCACTGAGAGTTCATTGTGTTTTTGTTGACCTTCTCTGGACTGCAGTAATGAGCTGCACTGTGCACTGCACGAATGCTAAGAATACTAATGAAAAATGGTACAAGTACCTCTTGGTTCTACTATGTCAGCTAAAAAAAAAGTTATATTCTCTCTGTATAATTCTTAATCTTTATGTTGTATTTGAGTGCTCATAGGCTGCAATATCAAAAGTTACTTTCTTCATCTTTGTCAGCACACTTAAATTCCTTTTCATACATCTTCCCGAACGGAAGCCCTGAGAGCTGTTGATACACCAGTAGTGGATGCTGGCATGCTCCAAGGTAAGCTTGTCTGCACAGATCTGTCATTTTCTAGGGACCAGCTTCCAAGCTTTTCCATATGTTTTGTTCCCTTTTTTTTGTCTTCCTTCAACATCTGTTAGTGTAGTGATAGAAGCAAGTGAGAATGTGTTTGCCTTTGTTTTGCAAGAACCAGTAAGCTGTGATAAAGACACTTTACTCGTGCATGGATTTCAAAATAACTATACCTTTTCCATCTATGTTAGAGTATGATGAGTAAAAATCTTCTAAATTATGGATTCTGGAGTTTCTTTTGGCCATCTTCAATTGGAGGGTCAGTAGTCTGTGCATTGAGAGTGACAACTACTGGGACATGGTAGCTTTATTAATGACATGACACTGGCACAGTGCCTTGCTTAAACATGTGAGTTCATGAAGATGCTGGCAGGCTGGGGACCAGGCAAGTCTTTGAGTTGTTTTTGCTTACATGATCAATGCAAGTGAGAATTTGAGTCTCATGGCCTCTATTTTAGGTTTTCATGGCTGCCTTCCTTGGGGAAGCCTAACACTGTTAGAAAGTGCTTAAGGCTGAAGAACTTCTGACCCTCTCATCATTTTCTCATGTTTTCATATATTTGATTTATTGGTGTACCTGTTTCCTCTGAGTCATCTAATCTTTTCAGTCATTAATTTGCTTCCTTTGGCAAAAATATTTGACAGCCATTTAAATCTTGGGGTTTCTGGCTAGGGGAAGAGCAGCGAATGACACACTTTTCTTTGAAATAAAGGCCTGAACTGAAAGGTTTGTGTCTCATGAAGAAAGCACACCGTGGCTTGTCCTTAGTTCTATAGGTTAGGTAACATTAAACATCAAGCCTGAGGGTAGTCTACCTTTGTACTGAGATTGTCTGTGCAATTTTTGTGTGTACATCCAGCCTGACAGAATCTGATTCATTCAAGTCTAATCACTTTAAGCTACTGAATAAGTAGTTTTATGTGTTGTTACACAATAGCTTAAACCAACTCAAGTCAACACTGCCGTAGTTCCACCTGTTCCCTTCCCTCCATGGGATGCAGTCTCATGGTCTCTTTCCAGGGCACTCATATAATCCATGGAGAGCTTGTTCATGGAGGTGACTAACAGGATGTGCACTGTGCTTTTTGTTTTTTCCAAGTCAGTTTTCTTGGGTTGGTGCAGAGCCAGTACACATGTGATGGACAGGCTGATGATTTAGGCTGTGGAAATGCTGACATACATTATCATGGTTGTTTTGGGAGCACATGAATAGCTAAGCTGATCTAATAGCTTACTGCTGCTGCTGCAGGAGGAAAGGAAAGGGAGGAGAGGAAGGAAGGAAGGAAGGAAAGGAAGGAAGGAAAGGAAGGAAGGAAAGGAAGGAAAGGGTAATTCTCTTCCCCCGCCTCCCAACTAGATAAAAACTTGGTTATGTTCTCTTCCTGAGTTTGTCATCAGTTCTGAAGTCAGTTGGATGGTGTTTTGTGCTGATGAATTTGTTAACAAGGCAGAAAACCTCCTTAAGATGTTTAGTGTGGCTCTGTGTTAGCAGGGTTCACCATACATTCAGACTAATTCCAGAGGCAGGATAAAACCAGAGAAGAAAAGGTGTTAACAGGTGTTAACTCAGTAGCTCTAACTGTAGAGTGCACTTAAGAAATGTACCTGGGTTTGACTATGGCTGGTCAGGTCAGTGATATTTGTCATGCAAGTGAAAAGATCTTTTAAGAACCTCAGCAAAATCCATGAGTTACTGTGAAACCAAATCTCAAGGCAGTAGTGTCACACAGCATTATTGGGCAGGACTGCTTGATGCTCCAGAAAAGTCATTGTGGCCTTTGAAGGAGAAATGTGATTTAGGTCCCTGCTTTTTCCTGTTTGCCTTATTTACTTTGAAGTTGTGCAATTCGATAGGTAATGAATTTCTGACATCTCAAAGCTGAGCCTTGCATGATGGAGAAGAGGCAACACACGATTCTGGAATGGGTAACTTGCACCATATAATGTGTGTTGAAACAGGTTTAGCATTGTATCTGTGTATTTTTTATGTTCAAGGTGTCCATTGTTCATAGCTTAGATCCTGCATCTTTTCCTCTTGACTAGATGTTCATGCCAGAAGTTGCAGGATGTGGAGATGCCAGTCCATCTTACCTTGTGTAGGCTTTATTAACAACGTAAAATCATTCTGTGCATGTGTGACCTACCTTCAGGTAAATGTTAATAAAGATACTGTTGTATTGTTGCAGGAGAGATACGATTTTTGGCTCTGGGAAAGCGGGGAAGTTGTAATGAGCATGACCCCTAGGTCTTAGCTGATTTGTGTGGGGTTTTTTTGTACAATGGAACAATGATTTTAATTGTTTTTTGTTTGCTTTTTGATTTATAAATATTTCCCACTCCATTTTAAGGACAGTAAACAGTACAAGTATTTTAAATGCTTTTTAAAAAAAAATTCTTTAAAAGTTGAGAGGTATTAAAGTAAAAAGAAGTAGTATGGTTTTGCATAAATTGGTAATCAAAATGCTGATAGAAGGACTTACGCCTCTTTTTAAAGACTGAGAAAGTACCATGACTGTTTGATGAAATTTCTCATCTCCCACTAACACCTACATCAAAAAAACTTTGATCTGCTAGAAAAATACCAGGCAATTTCCATGAGAAAGATATCCTTGAATCAAATTTGAATGGTTGGCCTGTTCACACAGCGAGAACCCTCATACTGGAACTGCTGGCATTGGAGAGAGTCTGTCCTGCTTTGGCTGCAGAAATTTGGCTGTGCAAAGGCTCTGCAGTCCTTCCTGTGAGGGGCTCAGTTCTCCCAGACATGTGGTCACCAAGGCAGACTTTGGTGTCCATGGGACAGGGGGGCAAATAGGGCAAGCACTTACATGTGGTGGCTCAAAAAAAGCTTTCTTGGGAAATACTGTGGAACAATCCAGAAGCTGGATATGTGGGTGGGATCCTAAGTGTCTTTATCTTCACTTTCAAGCCATTGTTTTGAGACCACTGTGGGTGTTATGTTGCACTGTATGTTCTTTCACTTACATTTTTAAAAGAACGAGATGGAAGCACAATGGAAATAGAGGTCTTGACTTCTAATCTCTGAGATGTAGAACAGCACAGGTAGAAAAGCCTTTTCAATTGACTTTGATAAATTACCACTGCACATTAAGATTTGTTTTAATGTGAATGCTTTCTGCATTTAGTGATTGAAATTTGTTCATTCAGAAGAGATACAAAGGCTACTACCTGTGATTGTTCATATTTGAAAAAAGGATTCCCATTCTTAGAAAAACACTTGCTGTTCATAGCAAAGCTCTGGAGTCTGCCTCAAGGTATCATTTCAGCCCATTTAAACCCATGCTATTTGATGAGATAGTCACCAAATATATCTGTTGAATGCTGGGATAACATTGGGGCTTTCAAAACCACTTGAATAAATTTAAGAGCGAGATGTGAATTCACTTTGTTATTATTTAGCAGCATCTTTAATTTCTTGAAATATACTGTAATGTATCTCAGGCTTGGAAGTGGGAGAAACTAACTTGTGTTAAACAATTGGTTATTTTAAATACTGGGAAAAAAATCCACCTACTGCATCATTTAGCATCTGAATTGGTATTCAAAACTAAGAATTAGCAGGTTGCTTCTGGGGTATTATTAAAAGTGCCCCTGAAGAAGACTATTTTTAAGAGGCAAATCCAAAGTGTGTTTCATCTGTGTATTAGGAAGTTCATATTCCTGTTTACCATATATAGGAGAGAATGGAGTAAGAAGAGAAAGGTAGATAATGGCAGGAAACATTTAGGGCAGAAAGTGATTGAGTGTAGATGTAGGCAACAAGAGCAATGGACAAAAATACGTGGAGGGGAAATTGAAAGACCAGGAAAGGTTAATAGATTTTGGTAGATGAAGAGAGAGTAAATTATAGGCAAATACAGTGCAAAGTGGAGCAAGCAAACAGTATCCAGGACAAACTTAAATGGAGATGAGTCAGAACAAGCTGACACACAAGAGTATGCCATAGCTGCTGTATCAAAGGCAAAATAAGATTCTTGTCTTTGCCTTATTTTAGAAGGCAGGCAGTCTTTAAAGAGAAATAAGTAAATCAGAAAGGAGGAAAATGCACGTTCTGGAATTACTGCTTTGACTGTTGTTGTCAATGCTCTGAAGCCTTGGTGACCCTGAGCAGCTTCCCCTGAGGCCTTGACCCACACCCATGGGCACAGTCTCTACTTAAACTCAGCCTTCAGCCCATTATTCTGCTTGGGCTGATGGGAGAGCTCCAGCTGTGCCTGTGCCCTGCCTTGCTGGGTGTGGGTTCTACAGGGCAGCACCCTGACCCCTGGGGTTGATGTCCTGGCATTGGCCTGACCCTCACATGCAGAGCAATTGCTTGGTTTGACCGTAGGCCTGTGTTTCCATCCTGGATTTTCCTGATGGTCTGGGCTGCTGGCTGAGCCTGCCCTGCTCTCTTGCTTGGCTGCTGGCTGTAGTTGGTAAGAGCCCTGCCCTGTTGGCCATGCTGGTGTGCAATTGCTCCCTGGCCTGTGGGGAGCCACCAGCCCCTGCTGGGCCTTGACAGTTGCTTCCCTGACTGGGATAGGATAGATTCAGTGAAAATCACCAACTTCTCTTTTAGTTATTCTTTCAAAGTATTAAGATGGCAGAGGCAAATCTATCCATTTCTAGAAGTGAACTCCTTTAATGGCTTTTTATCTTTCCAATAATTCCTTGCATAGTAAAATAAGAGTGAAAGTCATGTAAATACCTGAGATTTCCTCAAATACTGGCATTTGCTTAAAATAATTGCCCTTTCTAGGTCTACAGCTGTGCTGAAGTCAACAGTTTTTTAAGGACAATATATGTGACTTGGTATGTTATAATGGCTTGAGGAATCTAATAGTAGATGTTTGGAAAGCAAGAGGCAGTAATGGTACTGTGGCTCTTGATCTCAGATCAGACTTTGCAAAAGTGCTGAACTTTTTCACAGCTTACCTGATATCTAAATGTGTATTTTTGATATCCTTAGAAAATTCAGCTGAAACTGTGTAACAGAATTTATTAACATTATTAACTCTATAAGCATGAGTTACACTACTTTGGAATAACTTTGGATCTGATGTAATTCACTCAAGAGCAGTTATACAGAACTTTTCTTGCCAATGATTCACTTCTCTATTCTATTAGTAGTATATGACTTTTCAGCAAGGAAGGCTTTTGCCTTTTTAAATAACATTACCTTGCAAAATTTATTATATTCATATCCTGTTTACTTTGTTAGAAAGGCTAGCCAGGATACTGCATCCGGCTTTCTTCCCTGCATTTACACTTTATCCACTTCCTAAGGGAAGTGTGCCTATGTGCTTTAACCTGAATACTTAATAGAATGTTGCTCCAGTTGATGAGGACGTGGTCAATGTCTTTCCTATTCTAATTACACAATGTAAAAAATCTTTCCATTCTCCAGAACAGGTTTATCTGCTCAGCTGCTTCTGTCCAAATGATCCATCAAACTGCCCTATTAACTGCTCTGCATTAAGGTGAAGATAAATGCTGAGGCAATAGCAGACATGCTTTTGCTGGGAATAAAGGCTCTGCTTTGCAAAGTCCCCTATTTGGGAGACTAAGACAGGAAATTAGATTGCAAATACAGCAGCTAATATATGCTTTGAAAAGTTTGGTTTATATGTTTGTGTTTCAAGTACCAGCACTTCAGGATTTCACTTCTAAATTTTGCTTTCTAGCTCAGTAACTATGGTTTTTGGTAATGGTGGCTTTACCTGTAGCCTGACCTTGGCAGCTGATCCTGCCCAGCCTCCATTTTCAGAGGTGCAGCACATGCTTCAGTTATGTTATCAACACACTGCAGAGATGAGCAATTACTTAATTTTCTTGGCTTTAGCTATGTGCTTACTCATGAAACTAGATGCTTTACTCATCTCCTTGTGAGACATGGGAGGGTGGTTCGGGGAGTTAAATAGAACTTCAGATCTCTGATAGAGAATGTCAGGAATTTAACTAACATGATAAATGATTCAGTCTTATGCTGGTTTTGTAGGTCTTTAAGAAACCATCCAAACAAAAAGCCAGAAGCCAGACTAATATACTGTATTTTGTTGCCAGCAGCCACTGTAGAATAAACAAACCCTGAAGAAGATCCATGTGGAGTGGAGGATTGAAAATGTTGTCAAAACTGGGTCTTTTGGTCAATTGCAATGGAGACAATAACTACACTAAGTACAATTGCCATGTGTCTCCCCATGAGATGCATCATAGAAAAGATTGAAAACCAGGTCCCTCTTTTACTGAAATGTCACAACATTGATACTGTAACTTAAACTGTTAGTTCATTACTTATCTGCTGGTAAATTAAAGCTACTTCAGATGTGACTGCAGGGGTGTAGTGACTAGCTCGTGAATAGTTGGCTGATTATAACATCTCTAAAATACTTAAATTAACTTGTCCATGAATTATTGAAAGTATATGATAGCGAAACATGTGAGATACCTCAGTGATATTTTCAGTGTTCTTTCCTTGCCTTGTTTAATCATGTCATTGTTTTACTGGGACTCCATAGAACAAGGGGAAAAAATGCAATTTTGACATTTTCTTGTAGATCTCAAAGGATGAGGTGTTCCATTATTATAACAGCTTGATGTCCCTGACAATTTTTTTAACCACATTTTAGCAGCTATATTTTTTGCCTATATTTCCCTGTGCTTATTAATTCTTCAATACTGTACTTCCTGATCTTTCTCCCCTACATTAACTGTTTTCTTTTATAGCTTTCCCTTTTTCTTCTATTCTTCTTTCCAGAGCTTTGGTTGCAGAAGAGCATTGTGCATAAATTGTCATGTTACTAAAAATATAGTTTGCCTCTCCTACATAATGGCTGTTACTTTTGGAGACTGTGCAGTGGTTTCCAGACATTCAAATAAAGATTAGCAGATACTTTGTTAACTGCAAATTCCAATGAAGATTGATTGACTACTTCAATTTATGTGGTTTATTAGATGAAGTATATTTGCAGATAGTGAAGATGATTTTGGCTGTCCTAGTCAGGTAGACCTCACTTACAATGACAGTTGAAATAAAAAGGGATAATACAATTCCAGTTGTATTGGTTTTTCACAACCTTCTAGTCCGTGAATATAAGATATAGCCCAGAGTAATCTAGTTCTTTATATAAATAATGCAATTGTCTTGATCAAAGATTTACAAATTCTTCTGTAATACACAACATCTAAGATTGGTATTGCAGTTTTGCCAAAATACTTCAGCCTGTCCTAAATTTGTGTTTAATATCTGTAGTGGAAGAAGACAGAGCACTGCTTCCTTCATTGATAGCTGAATTGAAGAACACTTGCCTCTTATTCAGAGAATAGGTAAGCTAAAGGATCTCCACTGTCTCTGATCAGGAATCCTTAACTGTAGGATTCTCACTGTAGACACCTCCAGTGTCTCCTGAAATTCAGTGAAACTTTACAAGTTTATGCTTTTAAGTGGGTCCTACTTCTGTGGTCTGAACTGGCAGACCCAGTGTTCTGTAGGTAACTCGGCCCTGCTCTGGATGGATAATGTTCTAAGAGAGCACTAAACAAGTCCACCACAGATGTGCAGGCATGTAAAAAGGCACAGATCAGCAAATAGAGTATTCAGTATTACTGTTCTAAATTTTCCAAAAATACTGCCTTTCCTGAGTTGGTCTTCTTACAAAGGACTACTTTACTTTGGTTTATGGTTTCGTTATTGAAATATGTGTGGAAAAGCCACGTAGTGCCTGTGTATGTTAATGAAAGCACTGGTCTCTGTATATTGTACTGTCCTGTTGCCCGCACTCTGCACATCTTGAAGTGTCTTGACCTCTGGCAATCATTTTGAAGTTACTTTCATTGTGCAGTGCTATTTGATCTGAAGGGATGCTTAAGTAGCTGAGTAACTGATAAACAGAAACTGAGCTGCTTGAACAAAACTTCCTTGCAGAGAAAATGGATGTGGCTGTGAAAACAGAAGCCCAATAGCTCTACCACACTGAAAAAAAAAAAAAGAAAAAAAAAAAGAAAAAAAAAAGAAAATCCATTAACCTGAATACTATTTTGAATAATCAGGTAGTGTTTGTTACTGATATTTGACTGCTCTAAAGTAAATATAAAATTGTTGCTTATCATGCTTGTATTTCATTTTTGTACTTGATAGTATAAATGCTGATGCCAGCCCATACTCATATGCATGCTAATCACTGTTCTCTCTAAAACAGTAGGAAAGATTATGTAAAGGCAGAACAATGTTGCCAGGTATTTCTGCAAAACCCCATGTATTGTTTCAAGGACAGTGTTTTTAATTGACTTCCGCTTTTCAGAGATCAGCAAGTCACTGGTTTTCTTAGAACATTTTAGCAGGATTAGAAAATCAAGAGATCCTTGAGTGTATCTCCAAAATGGGTACTGTGCATGACTAGAGAAGTAAATCAACTTCAGTTTATTCATAAGCGTCTTTACTGCACAGCTGCTATCAGATTTTCATTTGGAGATAAATGTTAAATCAGTTTAATTTTGGTGCTAATAAGCAGTTTGTGTACTTGTTCTTGAGTAATAAAAATACAACCCTTTATATATGATTTTAACTACTTTTAGATACCTCATTCATATGCAGAAAAACCTTGAAATTAAAAGATTTATTATCAGTGATGCAACTGCTTATGAAATGATGGCTTTTATTTGGCAGTTTAACTAGAAATTTATGAGGAGGCTTTGAAATAGAAGCTGGCACTCAGGATTTCCCCTTTTGAAATCATTCCTTCTGGTGCACTCTCCCTCTGGCTGCATGAATTCCTGCACTGCACCTTGTGCAGCTTGTGGTCTGAAGAAACACTTCATATACAAAGGCAAAGCCAGGAGTTTATTGTTAGCCTAATTAAAGTCTTGATAGTCTAATCAAAGAGTTATTCTTAGCCTAGGCATAAGTATTTCAGAGAGAGCACTGTTGTAGAAAAGATCTCAGTCATGATGACTTAAACTCATTATTCCATGCACCTTTGTATGTACCCCCTTTCCCCCCTGCTTTTTCATTCATCCATTTCCCACCTTCTGTGTCCTAAGGTCAAGAGGTGCAGCTTTTTCCTCAAGGAATGGCAGAGAAGTGACAGCCTGGCAGTATTTCTCAAGAAGGAAACTGATACTGATGATGCTGTTTTTGCCTTCTTGCAGAACCCTCTTGGGGCTAATCCTGTTTTTAGTGCATGCTTACTCCTTAGTCCTTCTTCATGTGTCTGGAATTCCACATTACAGCCAAATTTCCCTAAAGTAAAAAATACTGCATACATATGTATATTGGATGCTTATTCTTTGCTTTTTTGTCATATCTAGTTTTACCCAGCTCTGAAACTTGCATGCATTTAAGGACCAGTAATCAACTATTTATGAGCTGAATGTAGTTGAGATCTCTTTTAATTTCTGTGCTTGTACTTTTCAAGCCCTTTGTCATCTTGTGCCTGAGCTACTCTATACTACATTGTTATTCTAGGGTTGTAAATAGTTTATTCTAGAATGCATAAATACCTGTTATTATGCTACATTAATTGGAGGAATATCTTGCAGTTACTGTAACAATAGTCTTAGACCACACAATTGCACAAAGCTAAGCTGTACCTAAAACCAGCAGTAGCAGCTTCCTGTTTGATCTCCAGACAGACCAAGACAAGTCCAGACTTCTCCTGAGGTTGGAAAGGATGAGTTCATAAGAAGCCTGTGATCTCTGACTGCCAATGGCAATATCATGTTGGTTTTGCTGCAAGCCAGCAGAATCTTGCTGAATATTGTTTTGAGCTCAGCTCAGCCTCTGGCCTGGCACAGAGCTGCTCCCATGGCAGTAGGGGGTGTGGGCTTCATCCTCACAGCTCCAGTGTGCTGGCTGGCTGCTCTGGGGGATGCTTTCCTCTGCCTGCCTGGGGGTGGTTGGAGACAACCACAATTTAAAAGGAGGCTGATTTCAGTGTTCTGTATATCTCAATAATGGAACCCCTCCCCCAGCCCCAAAAAGTCAAGCTCAAACACAAACCCCTGAGACTCAGAATGGAGTGTGCCAGTACATTCTGTAGTGTGAGATACAGAAGACAGTAAAAGTACCTTTTCCCTTAAAGTATGCAGAGAAGAGACAGTCCATAAATAGGTTTTGCATCTGCTTGTTTATGCTTTTTGTTTTCTTGACATCTCTGTTCTGATCTCTCTATTAATGTAATCTGGACAGGCTAGGAGTTTTTTGAAATACAATTGTGATTCTTCTGTGTTTTCCTTTCTTGAGAGCTTGTTCAGAGATGCAAAAGAAGGGATCTCAATTTTAGGAAAAATCCTGAATATTTTATTTTTCATATCTCATTAAAAAAATGCTAACCACTCTTGAAAACCTTGGCAATCCTTTTGATACAAAGTTAATTATATCCTTTCTTAATGTGCTGAGAGAAGAGAATAATGCCTTAATGTTTATGGAAGAACTGCAGATACTGTCTGAAAAAGTGGTAGTGAGGCAGTTTTCCAAAAATGTTTAACACTATAGCTCGGTGTTTGTAATAGGCTATTATAATAAAGAATAAACTACTTTACAGGATTTAAAACTGTAATTAGTAAGTGTGCTGTTGACGATTGGGTCAGCTAAATGAGTGAAGTGGGTATTAAAATTCCTGTTGTGCTTACAGGTCAGTGGAAAACTGACTGCCTGCCAACCTCCTTGACTCATCTTAATGCCTCAGAATTAAAATAAAGCAGTTAGTTTATAGATGAACTCGCTGCTCAAAGATTGAAGCTAAGGATGAGGTGACTGATAGGAGATTAGACTGGAGTTTGTGGTGTAAAAAGAATTGCAATGTTTCAGGAATAACAAGTTAATGTTTCTATAGTTCTAGAAGGAAACAGTGGCTGCTTGGATTATTTGAAGGTATGACAGGTGGGTTTAGATGAGATAATGTACTGCAGATCATGGGAGCAGTAGAGATGCTTTGATTTATCAATGAAATTTCCTTAGCAATTTTCTCCCAGCCATTTTCTTTTCTGAAGCATTCAGACATTAATTTTCAGTGGGTTTTTTTCATGCTTGGAAATTATTCAAAACATTGAGGGTTATGGTTTTGGCTTTTTTTTTTTTTCCCTACTGCTCTGTTCTGTGCCTGGGTTTTGATTTTGCTGTGAAGTGATAAATTTATTGACAGTGATTGTGGAGTTAACAATTGTGACAGAAATTTCTTGAGATCAAATAAGCATTGAGGCTTTACTGTTGCACAACTTGTAATGTTTTTATTGAGGGTCCTGTACACCAGATTCCTGCAGCTGATGTAGCATGTGCCATCACTGAACCTTTCTAACTCTGGCTATACTATGTAGCATCAGTTGTTGGAAGCTCACTAGAACATCTGGCATTTTTTAAAGGCCTTTTCCCACTTAAAAAAAAAAACAAACCACAAAGTGTCAAGAGGATTTACTTTATCCAAGAAAAGGAAATAAAATCTCCAAAATGTGTGTGGTGTACCTTTTTCCACAGGCAACAGGGCCACTTTTATGGTATCTGCACAAGGCTCTAGAGTTCCTTGGAACTGTGGGTTTGTGGGAGGTTTCTGCAGGATGTTGATTTTGACCCCTTACTAAAAACAACTGAAAGAGCAATTAATTAAATGTTTATTTTAATGTGTCTGATATTATGTGCCTTTTCATACAATATATGGCATCTGATTAAAATACAAAAATCTGTTGCTTTTAAATCTCATGTAAGGCTCAAATGCTTTAGGTGAGACTGTAGTTTCTGACATGCTTCTTAAAGGTCTTGGTACAACATTTGAGAGAAGGTCACTTTATAATTATATACTTAACTGTGAAAAATAGCTAAGCTGTAACTAGCAACAGAATGAACCATGTGGAATAAAGTAATACACAGTGGAGAGAGGCAAGTTACTAAATTTAGATAGGCTTTCAAATCTGAGGGCCTAACCAAAAATATAAATTATTACTTAATTTCTTAGACTCTGCCTGAGTTTATTATCAGGGTCTCTTGAATATCAGTGTTCTTAACTGAGGTGAGTCCAAGCTTTGTTAATTCTTGAATAAGCAGTGGTGGAAATCTTCACCATTCCTTTTATTGTAATAGGTGAATATCAAAATTCCAAACCCAAGCAATGTCCAACTCCCACTCCCACCCTGGGCCAAACCTCTCCCCCCAAAAAAAAAAACCCCAAAACAACAACAACAACAACAACAACAACAAAATCACAAATCTAATAGTGACCCAAGTAAGGTATGGCCTGAAAAATACATAACATCTTGCCTGGAGAAAATACAAATTGTTTCCTAGAAAGGGTGTATAGAAAGCTCAAGGTGTCACATTTCAGTTGTTACTTAGGTGAAATCTCTATCGAATTTGAGAGGTAGCTCTGATTTGAAATACTGACTTCTATTTCAGATTGTACATAGCAAAAACGGAAATACTACTACGTGGTGTTCCTAATATTTTTTGGTCTGGATGAGTATGAAGTAGAGATTTGTGCTTGAGTGTCTCTTGCTTTATCAGTTACTGCAGAGCTTGACTGTGGAACCTGTAATATTCATGAACTCCAGAGAATTTGGTTTATTGGTACCTTTGCATACAGGTAAGTGCATCCAAGTGAGAGAAGTCAGCTAGGAAGTAAAATCCTTGGGCAATGCAAATTAATTCCCTTTTGCTTTATTACTTGTCCTGCAAATAAAATAGAGAAAGTGCCCATTAGTCAGTGGCAGTTTACTGTGTGTGTCCCTTGCATTGCACAGAAGCAATGTAAATCCAGCTGCAGAATGGTCTGTGGTGTGAATCATGCACCTGAGCAATGCTCAGCACCACCATTCACTGAAGGTCAGCATCCATCTTTCATTCTAAACTGGTATTTCAGCTGTGGCCATAAGGACAGGATATTAAATGTAGGTTGGAAATACTTTTAAATTAATTTGGAAAAGTGAAAGAAATTGTTAAAAATGAACTCATTCAGATCTGGAAAATAAAGCTTTGAAAATGCTTTATCTATGTTGTAGTGATGAATAAGTGTTAATTAAAATGGTTCATTATACCTGTCTCCCAACTGCTTTAGTAGTAAATGTTTTCTAGTGCTGCTGAATCAGTACTGGACCAGGAATGTGTACAGCAAGCAGAGTTACCTGAGCTGACTGCTGACTGTGACATTCATGCTCTGCAGTTATGAAAATCTGAGCATTTAAATTTTCAATAAAATTATTTGTCAATGTGGAGACACAAGATTTTTGGTGGGGTTTTTTTTTGTGTTTTTTTTTTTTTCTTTTGTAATAGAAAAGTAACTGTTTTCATTTCATAAATGACTTGTTGAAGGAAAAATACTTGCTCTTTGCTCAAACAATTAAGCAGAAAAATCCAGCTCATATTTTGTAATATAAGATATTACTATTGATCTTGGCCAGATTCCTTGCAGGTTGAAGGGCATTAATCTGTGACTCTGAGTTGGTCTAATGCCATTGCTGGTGGCATGGATGAATGTATGCTGGCTGGTTTTTAAACTTACTTAGTCTCAAGGGGTTTAGTTGCATTGTCACTTAATTTTGCATGGAATCAGGCTGATAGCCCAAATGATGACAGAAATTACTTTGGTTGTAAGTGTGTGATCTGCAGCTTGTTTGATGTATTTATATTTATTTGCATATTAACTTTATAAGTATGTGCTAAAATATAAATTTCTACTTAAGAAAATTCATAAAATGCATGTAACAAATAGATGCAGTACATAGGGTGTTGGAGAAGAAGGCAAGAGTGGGATTATAGGGAGACTCGCATGAGTCACTAGTGAAGACTGAATTCTTCCTGACTGTATGGGCTGTGCAGAATATGGATTTGGATTATACCCTCCTAGGTCCTCTTTTTTCTTCTCTTTTCAAATTGCAGTTAACTGTTAGTATAGCAAGACAGGAAGCTTTCTTGTTTTGCATAATTTGATTCCAGACTTTGATACTTTTTTTCATATTCTGCATGGAGATAAACCATTTTCTTCCAGAGCTCTGAAACTGAGAGCCAGGCTCTACAGCATTGTGTAAATTGAGGCTTTGAGTCAGAGGTTTTGTATTTTAGGTCAGTATTGTTAAAGTGTGTTCTTTTTTGGGCCATTTACTGTTTCTGGCTGGGAATATGGATATGTGGATTATGTTTGGTTTTTGTTTTTAAAATTAGAGCTGGTATTCCCTATGGAAACATTTATTTTCCAGAAGAGCAGCCTTTTGAGAAATTTCTGGTATGTTCTGTTATCAAGTGAGAAAGGTAGGTAGGTACTGAGAAAGCCAGGGAGAAGAAAACAAACCAAAAGGAACATGAAGTTGATTAGCTCATAATGAAAACATGTTAGGGAGTTTGAAAGAAATGCATCTAAAGTAAACAAAGCAAAAAGATGATGTTTGAGTGGGAGGTGAGATGCTTGAAGAAGGGCGGATGGGTTTTGAGGTTGTAAATCTTCAGAGGGAGGAGTTATTTCATCCAGATCTGCAAAAAAAGGTGTGAGTGGTTGGAATAAAAGAAATAAAGAAGATAGAAATGGCTTTTGGCAGGTAGTGCTGGCTGTCTGCATTGTGTAAGAATATTACCTCTTGGCTTTTGGGCAATGCAGCTGTGGGACATGCCCAGCTGAAACACTTCATTGAAGTGTTCGGTGGCAGAAATCTCTTCCACTCCTCCAATTGCCTGTGCTCAGTGGATTTTATGTGCTCTTATGCTTATTGTTCACAAATGTCACAAAGACATGGATGAGTTGTTTGGAACGGAATAAATGATGAAATCCTGGAAGAGCAGGTTGCCTTACCAGCTTGTTTGTGTCCACAACAGAAGGCCACAGTTGCCTTTGGCAGGTCCACCAGAAATTATCTATCTTTTTACCCTAAACGGTGGCTCCTATGGGTTTTTCAGAAGGAATGAATTTATTGGCCAGAGTCACTCTCCAATTTATTTTTTTTTAACCAAATGACATTTTCTGACTTAAAATTTTAAACAACAAAGCAAGTAACTTTTAGTAGAATGAATATGCATACTTGAAGGATAAGTAGCAGTTTAGTTGTGATTTCAGTGCAATTACTAGAAGGAGAAATAAAATGAAAATAAAATAACCCCATCTCCCTAGTATGAATTCCCTCAGAGTATGTTTAATTTGGGAGATGGACAGTTTTCAGTCAAGTGAATGAGTGGTACATGTTGGCTGCTTGTACTGAGGCTGGAGTGGCAGAATATGTGTTGTCTCAGAAAAGAAAAAGTTGTATTGTTTAATTGTATTTATCCTTTTTATCCTTATCCATAAAGAACATGATGAAAGTAGAAAAGAACAGAGGCACTTCTACTACATTGCCAGGAAGCAGGTGTCCCTACTCGGTTATTTATAGACCACGAGAATGCATATCATGGAAATGGGCTGTGAATGGCCAGTGACCCATCTGTTTTATCTGCTGGGTATTGCGACTGATTGTGTGGAAGCTGACTTTTTTTTTTAGCTGATGAAATTTGTGCTTCTGAACAAACCATTAGATGAGTGACTTTCTGCTAGCCTGTTAGTTCTAAAAATTAGTTGCATGTTGTTTAGGTTTTTTAAACAAGAGGCTCTTGCTGTAGACCTTTTCTCATTCCTGCTGAGCAAAGAGATTTCTTCTGGCCCTGAATGCAGCATTCTGGATTTTAGCTATTTAGTACAGCTGATTTACTGGTTTTGCCTGTTTTTTCATTACAAGTCTAGTGGTTTTTGTGTTCGCTCATTGTCCCTTTCGGTTTCAGATTAGCTGGAAGAAATATCATTACCTACTTCCCAATACTTTTCTCCTCTCTCTCTGCATTAATCTAAGCTTGTGTCCCAGAATTGTGGCTGTCACTGAGAATATGTGAGCTCTGAATGCTTGCTCAGAAATATCCATTTTTTAGGATCTAGGTCAAAAGCTGATTCAAATGCAATAATTTATAATAATGAAACTAGGGCAAAACAAACAAACAAAACCCCCTAAATGCAGCTTTTCAAGTATGGAGCGGGGGAATAATCCATTACAAACAGAACAGCCAGCACCTCATGAGTTGAAAACAAATTACTGTTCTTTACCAAATGAAGCTGTACAGACCTTCTCAAGCAGCTTTAAGCACTGGTAGCTCCTTATGGCTCAATCTTGCATTTTCTATTTGTGCAGAATGGTGACATCTACAACTACTGTTACAGGTTTCAAAGAGCAGAAAGAACATGGCAAAGAGAAACTGTCTGACCTCCTTCAGTTTATATTGGTATATTATAGAGTCACTACATAAAATGAAAATCTGGTCATTGGTAGATGAATTTCTTGTTCATCTTGTAGATGAATTTCATGCATCACAACAATTAAAAATATTCATTTGTAAGTGTACATGGTAATCTTATAAATAAACCAATCTTGTGCCCCCTATGTAATGATGAGGTTATTGCATCTTAGAGTTGCTGATATTGTTAGGTCTCTGTTAAAAGTGTATATATGTTAATTAAAATAAAATGTTAAATTTATTTTCCCTTTGCTTGCTTGCTTCAAAATTTGAACTTGCTATGGTGAGATTGCTCCTGTTGTTCTGAGGTTTTTACGTGGAGCTCATTGTCTATTGAAATTCTGTACAAATTATGCCTTCTCTCCCTGGGACATAGAATCTGTCATATTAATTCCAACTAGATTTATTGGGAATATTCTTATGATTTAAACTAAGTTCCTTATACAACTAGTACATTTTAAAGTGCAGTTTTGTTTATTTATACTCTCTAATACCAGAGGTAGTGGTTAACATTCCCAGCAATGTTGTGATGGAGAAAGGTGTTTAATAGTCAGTGCATAGGAATTGCCCTCTCAGGTGGTAAGGCCTGTAAGATAAATGCTGGGGTGTACTTTCAGTGGTTAACACAATTAATCCTCTCACTGATCTCCTCAAAATACTCAATTAGGAAGGCAGAGGAGCCTTCTCTGGAGGCGCTGGGATCCTACAGGATCAGCACTTTCCTTGAGAAGTCAGGGCAGTAAAATGGGTACATAAAGAAAAAAGTTTTTAATGTGTTCTACTTAGGAGTAGAACTAGGACATACCTTTTTTCCTGGCCACTTATTTATTCAGTAGATAGAGATTTGGGTCAGCCAAAATTATTATATTGCTTTTTAATCCTATTTAAATTGTCCAGTTGTGACATAAATAATTTTCACATGATGTTTTTGAAACAATGTTATCTTGCTTAGATAGCCATTTAAAGGTTAATATCCCAGCATTTCCTTCAAAGTCAAGTTTTGGTTTAAAGTGTACAAAATTGTTTTCCTATCTTGCATTAACCACTGAACTGAAAATATCCTTCATTTACCCAGCAATATTTGCAATGCGTCTTTTGGAGGAAGCTACAAACAATTCAAAGCTTCAAAGTAAATCTGCTTTAATGTGTTTAAAAACATGCAAGATATTCCTTGATGGGAAATAGAACACTTCTATATTATTATGTAATATTATGTAAGGATAAAGAAGCTGAGGAAAAAGGAGACTGACTCATCACCAAGAAAGCTGATGGGAAAACATTTGCTCCTTTTCTCCATCACAAGAGTTTTGTGGCTAACCGTATTAAGAGATTGTGAGATGCTGAAATACAACAAGTGGGGAACATATCTCTATTTAGAGAAAATGCCACACATAAATTTCTTCTTTTCTGTCCTAACTTTTGCACAGAGATCACTCTGCTTCTCTGAGCCATAAATTTTAAATGTTTTTGTAAAGGCAGGGTAAATTTGGTTCACACTGATTACACATACAGAAATGCTCATCTGCTGGGAGAGAAGGAAATGATGTGGAAGAGTCAGGAGTTATAGCCAGGTTAGGTTCTGGGCATGTGCTGCAGTATCTTTCCCTTCCACTTAGTGCCTTTTCACCTATTTAAAGTGATGGCAGTTTTCAGGATTGAGATGCAAATTCAAACCCATTGAAGTTATTAATCCATGGTCCCAGTGCTGAGGCAGTGGCATAAAAGTGGTTTGTAAAAAGATTGTTCTGTTTGTGTTGATTCATCACAAGCAATGGCACTAACACTTAAAAAAATGTGAAATAGCTGAAGCCTGTGTTTCAGTGAGACTCAGCTTGCTTTGGCTATACCTCACGTTCCTTTTCAAGCCTTTCTTCAAAATCTCATACAGGAAAAAAATCACATGTAGTTAAAACTTGTATAGGAGAATGAAAATACAAACTCAGGTATGACTTTGGGAATGGCAGCCAAAACCTGAACAATCTTATTTGAGTTCTGTATGGAGAGGAAAGGAGAGGGATACTCTTTCTGTACCTACCTGCTTTCTCTCCTTTGTTTTTATTTCCTTCCAGAAATTTGCAGGCAGGCTATGACAGTGATGTAATTGTAAACTTTTAAAGACAAAGATGATACAACTCTACTTACAAACTTGGAATGGTCTTAAGTAGATGATGAGGGTCAGAGAATATGCCCACAGCCTTCACAAACTGATTAGAAAAGCATCAGGAGAAATAAAGCAATCCCAGTGCTGGCTTTGACAAAGCAAAACACTTCAAAACTCCAGGCAGTGAACTGAAATGTTGGTCTCTATTCACAAAGGGTTTGAGATGTAGTTTTTTACCAGGGTGAGGGGAGGAGGGAAGCATCATGTGTTGTTTGTTTTGCTTGTGTGTGCACTTCAGAGTACTTGAAGGCAGTTCATGTGCACACGTGCTGTGACTGCATGGCTGTTACGTTCTATAAATGTTCCCATGCCCCAGCAGATTTGTCTGGTAAAGACCTAAATCAGGGGATTTCTTCAGTGCTATCTATGCTCTGCCTAATTTATGTTTGCTGCTTATTGTGACTGTCTCTGAAGGGTTAAGTGTGCTATTCTTAGCTCTGTTTCTTTGCCTGCTTGTTCCACCTCTGATGCAATGCAGTGCTGGAACTGTAATCCATTGTCAGTTTACATCACATTACACCAGTAACAATTTTTAAATCAGCATGAGGTAATGTGATTTGTTTTCCTTTCCTGTGGTTAGATGCCTACTAAGTAATCAAGGCTGCATGTTAATGACTCAAGAGTAGTTACAGATCATACCTTGACAAAGTAATTTGATGTGGACACTATGTGGATAGCTTCTCAAATAGTTTTTGTGTAAACAATATAAATATATCTGTGCACAGGAAATCTTCAACCCAGTTTTGAATATAGTTTCCATGCAGAATCCAACTAAAATAACTTGCTTTTACTTGATGTAGTTTTGGACTATTTCATGTAGGATAGACTTTATTTTTCAAAATAATGCAGTTGACTAGAATAATCTGTTTTCCTTGATTTTCTATCCAACTGATTCTCTCAAAATATTAGTACAGATGGGGGGAATTTTTCCATATAGTGGGTGGAATTTTGCTCTGAGGACAAATATGTCCCTGTCATGTGTTTGGTATCATTCTGAACGTACTTTTTTGACAGTTGGACAGAACCACAGAGATTTTTTTCCTTAGCTCATGTAACAGGATTTAAAATGAAGTGTCCAGCCAGGAAATATTATAGATGAGTGTTCTAGATCAAACAGAGAAACTGCAGTACAGTTGCAGGCCTGGATTTTAAACTTAGCCTGAGACAATGTTAAGTGTTTGATTTGAGCGCAATTTAAGGTCTTGGTGAATCATTTCACTGCTGCCTACAGAAGTGTAAGAGACTTGAAGAGTGGCATTTACACCACATAGGAACGGAAGAATTCTCACTGTGTGGAATTAGTTCCAATGAATCTATAAGCAACCTCTAGGGAAGACAATTTTAACGAGCTTAGTCATCCCTGTGCTGCCGTTGGAAGGCATGGGAACTGCTGAAAGAGCTGGCTGGAGTCAATTTACCTTTCCTATGGAACGAGGTACAGTGTGCAGTTGCTCTGTGCTTATGCAAGACTGCTGGTTTTGGGTGACATGCAGCATTTGTTAGGTAATTGCCATGCAAGGCAATGTATGGGAGCTGCTTTTTGTCCCCATGAGTAGTTTTAACATCCTTTGACTTTTAGACCATCTTTCCATTCATTTTAGGGAGTGGATTATATCCTGCTGTTCCCTTTCCTTTTCTCAGAGGGAGGTTGAACACTGGGATGCTGTTCAGCTTGATAAGAGTAGTCATAGAGGAATTTTGAGATTTAGCCAGAGCTTTAACTATTCAGAAGCTCTTGTGAATGAAGTAAATGATCCTGAGCATATGACACTTCAAGAGGAGCATTTTATACGGTGACGTGCTCGATGCTAAGAATAGCCATGACTTCACATGGTTAGATTAACAATCACGTGCTCCAGAGGTGATGGATGTGCAGTCCTTCAGTGTGCACGTCCTTCTGAAGGATGTGTTGGGCTCTCTGCATCCTCTGGAGTCACTGGGATGTATCTGTGGGTGACACTTGTTAGTGTGTTTGTTTAGCTGCCACAGGGCATGAAATGAGACATGGCTTTGTAGGTTGAGTCTGCATCTTCCTCTAAGTGAACAACTGTCAAGTCAGAGCTTATTTTAAATCAGATTGTAATGACCCATGCCCTTTTCTGCAGGAATACACAAAAAGTAATTTCAGCATAAGAAATATAAGGGAAACAATTCCTATCTGCAGTAAACCCCTTGGTGCAGTTTATCACTAAAATATCTGCTGAGTTTATAGATGATTAATCATTTGCCTTTAAAAGAAGAAATTTATTACCTTTTTAGTCTTTCTTTTAGAAATTGAATGCTTCATACTATAATGTTTATAAGTTCAGTTAGAATTTTGACTTAATGTTCTGTCTTATTATAAGCTAGTGTCTTTTATGGATCTATATATAAAATCAAAGGCTCCACATCTGTGTTGATCTGTCAGATCTAGTGTGTGTTTATTCCTCACATTTATAAAATTAACTTATTTGGAAAACAATCTGAGAAAATACTACTCACTTATACCTAGAAACTGAGCTTTATTCCTGCTTATGCTTTCCTCTCTCAGCAGTCTAAGTGCCTTAATTGATCATCTTGATATGAGGTTCAACTCAGCAGTTAATTGAACTTTAGGGAGTAAAACACACTTTTGTGTACTCAAGTGCTGTTGTGCTGGTGAAGACATTGGACCTGCCAATGCTCTACTGCATTGAGTTAACAATTCACAGACAAAACATAGGTATAGATCAAGGTAAAATGGAGATTATCTCAAAGCTTCTAAGAAAAATATAAAGGCTTAACATGTGTTGAAAGTATCAAGTGTTCATGGACCTAGTCTGGTTGGCTGGATAAAAGAAAAATTATCAAAGTTATTCAGCAATCTTGCTTGATGTGATGGGGTATATTTAGTGTATATATGTTACACTGTGTGCATGACAAGATATATTTTGAGATAGTACAGTTTTGTGTATAGATAATTTGGGTGATCTCTTAAGGATTAGAAGTCTTTGTCATTCAGAGTCATCCTGGAGTAAACAGCAGTGTAGGAATTAATGCTATTAGAAAAACTTTTTTTTTTCAACTGGGGTAAGAAGGAAAGCTGAAAATTCTGTAAACACTGAGTCTATTTTTCATTTTGTTTTTGAACCTTGAAATGCATGAGATGAACGGCTCTTTCACCTGTGTTCAAGGATGAATGTTGATAACCAGCACAGATGAAAAGTCAGTTGGTAAAAAAAATGATATTTCAAGTTTTCAGACTTGTGTCAAGGAGAACTTGGAACCATGAAACAAATCTGTGAGCTAGGACAGCAGTGAGATCACTGAGGTTAAGTGGTTATTACTTTAACATTTGGGATTAATATAAACCCAGTGTGGTTTGAAATTTTTAGAAGAATATAGATATTGTATTCAGTATCTGCTCCTTGGGATACTGCATAGGACAATGCTGTTTGTCCTGCAAATACTAACATTTTTCAGATTTTGATGGGAGAGTCTGTGTAGAGGTGAAGGCAATGCAAGGTAAACACAGATGGAGTAGCTCCTGAACCCTTGGCCTGTGTTGTGTACTTTGGAACAGGGCATTTGTTCCCCACTCAGCAAGGCAGTCTAAACAGAAAGTCTTATCTTTTTGGTTATCTTCCATCATTTTAGCTTTCTGGCTAAAATCAAGAAAGCAAGAAATCTGTCTGATCTTTGCAGATGAAAGATAAGATCTGGCAGGCTTTAAACTGGAGCAATATTCTTGTTCCTACATATATCACAGTTATTTTGGAATCTGTGTGATAGAAAGGACTGGTGGGAACAGAAATAGTTGTGTGAGGGTAGATAGCACACAGCCGTCTGCCGAGTGAGATTACAGTTAATTGGCTTAGAAAAATTAAGCAATTGTATATTAATTCCAGAAAGTGGCTCTGGGACTGATTTTTTTTCAAAAAGTTGGTAAAATAACTTCAAATGTTTATATTTTTTAGATGATTCTGATATATAATTGTTGCTTAAACAACCCCAATCCTGTGTGTGTTTGAATGTTGCAGAATGTTGGTACTTATTGTAGATGGTCAGGTGAAACAAAACAGGATATTTATAGTTCAAAATATATACTTGAGCATATACTTGACTATCTTATGAGTTTCAGAAGTTTAGTACTTGTGTTGATATATCAAATCTTGTTTAGCAGATGGTATTTTAAAAAGTAGTTGATCTCAATGCAAAGAATGTCATTAATCTAAGCATAGATTTAATTTGTATCCATTTAAGTTGCTCTAATGAAGTCACATTTATGAAGTCATTCCAGTAAATCATAGAAGACTCTTTATTTGGAAAAAAATACTTCTTTTTCTTTTTATATTTCTTAATGACTATTATAAAATTCATCAGAGAGGATGCACCTATGTGCATAAAAATTTAAAATGCATTTAGGAATCTATGTTCAAATACCAAAACAACACAAATCTTAGTGCAAGTTAGTTCTGTCACTGAATGTGGGTGGAACTGTCTTGAAAGTTGACCCAGCTTAGAAAGATCAGAGAGCAGCAACACTGCAAGCCAGGTTTGCAGTCAGCATCCTCCTCCCAGGTGTAACTGAGGCTCCCACCTATAGGATCCATTTAATCTCAACCTCTGAACTCAAATTCTTTCTCAAAGCAACTTTGAATATATTCTGTGTCACCTGGAAAATCAAGAGCTTCCCAGTCCTTGACACCTCTTTGCAGAATTCATACAGGAATTATTTTCTTTTGTCCCATTAGGACAGGAGAGGAGGGAAGATTAGGAATCTTGACAGTAATTTTTTGGGAAAAGACATCTTTAAACCTGTATCTTTTGACTGTAAAGAAACCACCACAAACAAAAGGGATGTCTCCTCCTAAGGATTAATTCCATGAGTAACCTTGCAAGTAGAGAAGACAGCAGACAATTCCTGTTTCTAGCAATGTGAAAAACCCCACTGAATCTTTCCTTCTTGCATTTGACCTCCCCTGCCCTAGGAAGCAGAAGCTGGTTCTTTTAGGCTTCAGAGCTACCCATCAGTCAGACAGGAGTTTAAAGGTAGGTGAGCATTTGCTTTTCTTGGGAAGACGTTTTGGAACTATGGTAACTGATTTGGATATAAATTCCTAGAAATGTGGTCATCTGGGTAAACTAAGCTTTTTAGGCAGGAGAAAAATGTATTTTAATATGTTATTTTATTTAAAAAGCCTCTTTGTTTTGCTCATTATTTCCACCAGTGAGACTAAGTCAAGGTTTGAAAAGACAATCGAATGAAACTAATTAGATCTGCTAGTAATCACAGTTGTGATTATTATCACTGCAGCCTGGAATTCTCCTTGAGCAGGGAAAAGCAAGAGGCATTCTCTCTACAGAAAGCAAAAAATGGGGTTCCTTTGGAGCAAGAGCAGATAAAACGCAGGACCTTGAAGCACCATGATAATTGCACTTTAAAGAAAACTCATACCCAAGTGGCTCAGTGGCATTCCTGTATATGAACAAAAGCCATGTAGCCTGTATGGCAGAAATAGGTGACAGAAGGCTCTGACTCATCATGTGGAACTGTAATTTAAGTTCAAGGGGGATTTTTCTATCTTGGATCTATTCCTACTGGCTCAGATGTCTCATAAGCCTTTAGCACCTAGTTTTAATAGAGCCAGAGCCTTCAATTGAGAGATGGGTTGGATGCAGGGAGCAAAATACTACTTGTCTTAAAAATATCTTCCAGCTAGAACTGAGGTAACTTTGCGCTGGTAAGAAGCTTCCACTGACCTTTACTAAATTTGATTTTCTAGATTTAGAAAAGTCTCAACTGCCTAAGAATTTGCTTAGTGAAGCACTGAGAAGCAGATGCAGTGTAGGCATCTTGGAGGTTCCCACTCAGTGCAACTTTCTTTTAGCAAACAAGTTCTGCCAATGAACAATGTGTGAGGGGTCACTACTGGCTCTTATCATCAAAAGGAGTACTCTTTTTCATGTTAAAACAAATTTTATATAAAATAACATAATATTCCATGAAAGTTTGTTTTACAAGTAGTATTAATATTGGTAAAGACAAGTAGCTCACCTATCTTAAAAATTCATAGGGTATTTTTCTAATTATTATTTTCAAACTTATCAGGTCTGTCCAGCTCCTTGAATACCTAATACATGAGTATCGTTTCATCTAAAGATCAACATTTTAGTAATCTCTAACTTCAACCAATTTTTGGTAAAAATTTGAAAATATACATCAGCTATATGCACAGGGGTCTTTTAGATATATAAAATCCGTATAAAGGTAGATAAAGGTAGACCATCTCAAATGTGGGGGCACATAAGACATTCCAAGTGAGGCAAGAGCAAAACTCCTACTGTCATTATACATTCCCAAAATCTGAGCATCCTTTAGGTAGACTGGTACAAGGTAATAACTCCTTGTCTGGGAGGCTCATCCTGCTGTCCATAAGAGATACGAGGCAGATTTGTGTGGCTTAGGGTGACTGAAGAGGAGATTTCAAATGGTATTTTAAAAAATTCTGGTTTGTAAAGGCTTACTGCTTTAGTTACTGAATTCAGTGAGGGTTAGGAGAACATATTTTGGCCCTAAATAAATAGTGGCAATTTTAAACTGTTCCTTTATTGCTGTAGGCACTAAGGAATAAACTGTACTGGCCATGCAGTGGTCAGGTGTTTCCTTGAGTGTTCCTAGAAGATTTTATTAGAAATATACTAATATTTCCCCATTTCTGATGGGGGAGTGCAGCAAGGGAAGAAGAAACTAGTATTTACCTGATTCAATTCCCTGTAGCCCAGGCCTTGTGCAGTGTGTAATGGGATTAGTACTGACACAGTCTTCACAGGACTGCAATGCTGCGCCACAGATCTTTGTTAATAGAGCTGCCTTAATTAAAAACTACAGAGTTCATTATGAAATTCTGTTTTGACCCTTAGAGTTAGATTTGACTAAAAAAGAATTCCTCTTGGGAGCTGCATAGAAGAGTTTGCAAATACATCTCAAGATTACTTTGATATGGGAAATTGATTATAAAAGAGGCAGAGACACAATTCTGGTGAATCCTGAACAGCTCTGATAATCGGGGGTGAGGTAGAAAGGGGCAATTCTGGCTGAGCAGTGCCTGGGCCGTTCCCTCCTTGCTGGGGGTTGTTTGCAGAGAAGCTGAAGTGCTCTAACAGCCTCAAGCTCCACTCAGTGATGTTGCCTCCTCTTTTTTTCCATGGCAGCTAGCTCATGTCCTTTGCAAAACTGAGAGTAGCTTAAGGCCATCATTTCATGCATGACTTGGTAAATTGTGCAAGAAAGAGCACTGCCAAAAGAGGAGCTGTGCCAGTTTTCAATAAGAGGGCCATCTGTGACAAAATGTTTTAGCAACTTTGAAAACAATTGAGTTCTTTCCCATTTTTACTTTGATTTCATTTAGCATGTAAGTAACTTTGCAGCCTCCCAAGAGTAAATTTATGTTACTATATCCTTGTTTGCTATGCATTAAGTTTTTGTTGAGTCAAGTGGTTTCATTTCAGACCTGATCCTGTGTGGTACTGAAAAATGACTTTGCATCAATGTCACTTTTGATTCCTGTTGGACATATTTGTCAGGGTAGATGAAATTCAGATATTGGTGGGAGATAAGAAGCATATAAATAAATAGTTAGTAGTTACAGCAATAGTACCTAAATGTAAAAGTAGCTTATTGCTGGAATTAAAACATTTTTACATTTAGAAAGAATTCCAAGTGACCCTCTCTCCCTTAACCTAGCCTGTAATATCTCATTACCATTTTGTTTCATTAAACTTCGGAAGTTGTTGCAATGGAGTTTTCACATAGCAAGGATCATTGAGGAAATCTGCCATTTGTTTGAGAGATCTCTCAAATTGTCTTAAACTTTTGCAAAGAAGACTACAAAGAACACTACATCTATTGATAGTAGAATGGCAATAATGGGACCTCTAATACAGTATTTTTAAACTAATTTTGGTGTCACTTGATGAGAAGAGCTTCGTTTTTTTAAAGAGCACGGTTATACTTCGCTTACTTAACTGTACTTTTTAAAAGCACAAGGGAAATTATAGAGTTGTTTTCTGGAATCTGGAGGTTTAATTTGACTTTTAATTTAGCTGTCTAACATTCTGAGGTCAAGCATCTTTCAGCTGGTACAGTAAAGCAAATAGAGAGTAAGTTATTGTCACTCACTAAGGAGTCAGTGACAGAAACCTGCCTTGTGCCAGCCCATCGGACCCTGCTTTGGAAATGCTGCTTGTACCTGATCATTTGGCTGCTTGTGTCTGTTGGCAAGTGCTCTTTGCAACAGGTCATTTTCAGAAAGAGGAAACCTTTTTGTAATTTGACGTTGTTTTAGAAAGAACAGAGTATGAAGAAAGTTCCCTACTTTTAAATACATGTTTATGGAGGAGGCAGACCTGGTAGGGAAACTTCAGGTGGAAAATATCCTCAGAATGCATGATTCCAAACTTCTTGAACTTGTGTTGTAGCTGCTTTTAGAAAAGTGCAGAGCTGCTCATGTGGAGAAGGCAGTCATTTAGGGATAAATCCACCTGCCTTCCAGAATAAATGTTGTCCATGAAGATGCTCAATGCCCCACGTACCGAGATATTAATGTTTCTTACAGTACTTCTGAAGTAAGTGTTCCTTTATACAAAATTTACAAGAATTAGACACTTAAATGCAGGTTTTGTTTTATCGTTTCTGCTTAATGAAGTTGATTTCTTATCAGGTTTGTAGCTCTTTAATTTAAAACTGTGCAAATATACCTAGAGATGGAGTGTGAATGTCTATTAAAGCAGCAGTCTTTATTTTGCAGCATTTGATCAATTCTGTAGGCAGTAAGCTGCTTGAATTTGGCGAAGCTTTTGGGAAGACTGCGTGTGTATTGCCAAGATTAATCCCACTGTGTTTGCACAAACTTTTAATATGTTCTATTCTAATTCTAATTTGTAAATTTGGACTGTTTTATCGTGATATTTCACAAAATTTTATGAGAGTAATTGAGGAAAAATATTTGGAAATAATGCTAAACTCTGTCTAAATTTAGATTAATGAAAATCATATAGCTCTGAAGTTAGGAAATACGGGTGTTTCTTATATTGGTCTTTCACACCATCAGGCTCAGTGTAGTGTACACAGTATATTTTGTACTAAGTATTTCCCAAAACCACCATGTCCCTTTTCATATTTTAAACATAAGCTAATGTTAGAGCTGCAATTTTTCACCATTGTGAATTTCACTTGCATTTGAGGATTCTGAATTTGTGTTTGCTGCTGTTCCAGTAAATCTTCTGAATGATAACACTGAAATAACCTTTACACAAAGATGGAGCTGCAACCTCATCTCCAGTAACCGTGACAAACATCCCTGTAATATTTACAGGGGGAAAATGTTCATCCAGGGTGAAATGCAGAGATGCATTAAAACATCAAACATAAAAAAAAAAAAAAGGCAGTTGAAGCTGTTTAATTGCTTTACTTAGACTAATGTAATGTCTGAGGAAGTAATCCCTAAATAAGTTAGGAGGTGAGATCTTTCAAAGGAGGAAAAAAACCAGGCATAGACCTATCAGGGAATTCAATGATGAGACTGTCAAGAGCAGTAAAGCTGATGTGTTGTTAAATGTCTTTGGAAGAGATTTCTTGGTGTTCTGTGTCTTAATGTCGTGAAAAGCAACCTTCAGTGGGTGAACACTTGGCATTATCCTATTGGAACCCTAAAGTTTCCTCTGGCATAGGAGTAGGGGGTCTGTCAAAATGTGAGACTTTGCCTTACTCTGAATCGTTCAGTGTAGGAAGGAAGATGGCTGTAAAGGATGGAGCACGGCAGAGGCCATCCCTCTGTGGTACTCAGCTGGCACATTCATTTGTGCAAAGCCAAATAAGTTGTGGCAGCTGGAGCAGGATGGTGGAAAGAAAAAGCAGGAGAGCAAAGGAGTGCGGGAGAAGCACAGTAGTGTGTGGTTGAGGGAGTTTTAGGTGGGCTGTAGTGTATGGTTGAGGGAGGTTTAGGTGGGCTGGAGTGTGGGCAGACAGGCAAGAATTGCTCTTAAGACAGGTGGGTCTGACACCAGAACTGTGAGAGGGGAGTGGGAGATGGAGAAACAGGCTCCAGGCTTTGAAATGGAAAGGAGGATGGAGCAGCAGGGGTACCCAGATGGAGCCAACTTCTACAGAGCTTTTTTGTGATATTTGGCTGCTGTCTGGAGCTTTTATTGCTGCTTTTAGTGTGTAAGCTTCTGCTCCACATTCATTCCCCTGAGCCCCACGGCAGGGATTTCTGGTTGACAGCTCCTGCATCAAGGGAAAGAACACTCTGGGGTTTCCCGGGCTACCAACCTTTCGCTGGGGATGTTAACTGCGGGGAGAACACTCGAGTTTCCCACTCCTGTGCCCCAAACCCGGTGTTCTCGCCGTTCCCCCAGATCTGACACCCCCTCCCCCGACTGCCTGCGTCTGACTCATTCGCTGCTGCTTGTGCAAGCAGA